>PVIW01010750.1:0-42097 GCA_004026585.1 Noctilio leporinus
TCGCTCACTCGTGAGGTCGCTGGTACACGGGGTCACTCAGATGGCATCACATGTGCACAGGATCACTCGTGCATGGGATCGTGAGCCGTGAATCACTCAGACACGGGCTCACTCATACGTGGCATCATATATGCATGGCATCACTCGTACATGGCATCACGTATAGATGGGATCGCTCACTCGTGAGGTCGCTGGTACATGGGGTCACTCAGATGGCATCACATGTGCACAGGATCACTTGGGACGGGATCCACACACATGCTTCCTCTTCTCCCAGAGCGGGGACCGATCTTAAGAGAACCCAAAACAGTATCTTGATTTTCGATTCACTTTTTGGGTCCTGGGATGATTAGATCATGTCCTTCTCTTTATTGTTATGCTGTGCAGGAAAGAAAAGGGGGAAAAAAGCTGTTTACACACTTACTCTTCCCCTGCACCTTGAGAACACACCCTATTCAATCCGTCCACACCTTCTCCGTCACTTTTTCCTGGCTCATGTCTTCAGAACAACTCTTCTAGGCAACTTTGCTTGCGCCGTATTTTTGAACATTCAAAGCGGATACCCGCCCGCTTGCTTGGGTTTCTCCCGGTGACCCAAATCATGCTCCGAAGTGCTGAGCGGTCCGGAACGCTCTGGGTTTCCGTTTAGAAGTACGCACCTTGTTTACGGAATTACATGTACCATAGGCACGAACGTTTCAAACGCTGTGCATTCTACAAAGTTGAGATCACGTCTTCTTTCTTCACTCATCCGCCGAGGGCTCCGACTCCTCTACGTGGTGCTGTAAGGAGCATATTAACAATCATGAGAGGCAGAGGTCAATATTCTTTATGACTCCAGCAAACTGAATTTCTCATCCCACTTGGCGGCTCCAACGTGCCGCTGGGAAGGAGCCTGACTTTGAAGGAGAATTAAATGGCCTTTCTAGCGGCAACGGATGAGCAGCGTCAGCTCCACGCATTCATCCACTACCGCGGAGGAAATCATTTAATTAGTCTGTTGTTGTCCACGTTCTGGTTTTCATCCGTTCGCCTGCGGCCCACGGCTGATGGAAAAGAAATTCACGCCGACTCTCTCCGCCTGCGCGAGGAATTGGACGTTCCGTGGCCCAAAAACTCGTGATAAATGCTCTCTGTTTCAGAGGGCCAGAATATTCTTTTATGATTAATGAGGTAATTATTAGGTGTCAAGTCTACAAATAGTCCTGCATTGACATTTCAGCATATTAATGCCAGCGTGCACCGTGGCGTCTCCCATATTCATCACACTTAATTGCTCCGTAAAGCGGGGCGGGGATCATTCTTGTCACAGCTCTGCCTGTGATTTCCGGGCAGTCAATCTGCGGCGGCCCAAGCCCCGAGTGTCTGCCGGCGACCTCCAGCTTCGTTTGGAGCCAGGGCCCAGAGCAGCAGAGAGAAGGCAGCGTGAGCAGCGGGGAGCTGGGCAGTTGCTCCAGGCAGGGCCTGGGGGGCGCTTGTGTTCTGCAAGCTGCCACCTGAGCAGCTCCCTCTCTTCTTCCTGACTGCGGGGGGCAGAGGCGGTTCCGAGGGCCCTGCAGGGGACCCCTGGGGTGCCGTCCCTGAAGCTGCCCTCCCGGGTCCACCGTGGCCCTGTCATTCACAGCGTGAACCCTGTCCCGTGACAACGGACAGAAGTCCTAACTAATGCCATATGGGCATATGCATCTATATTTAATTTACTGTATTTTACTTGCCCATCTGGGAGGGCCCGCTTGTCGGGAGGACGGGGCTGGGGGTCCGGGCAGGCAGGTGGCTGAGCCCGGGAAGTCGGGAAATGCTGTCCCGGAACTAGAGGAGCGAACCCTGCCGACACCCTGGTTCTAGTCCGAGACCCGTTTCGGACGCGTGACCTCGGGGACTGTCGGGTCACGCACTTGTGCTGCTGGAAGCCACGAGGTTGCGGTCACCTGTGGTGGCCGCACACACGCTCTAGCACGTGGGAGGCAGCACGTTTGCCTAGCTCGTGGGAGTCAGGTGCGGCACCCAGCTTTTCCAGGGCTGCGTCCGATGAAGGTTTATCCACTTGCTCGGGGAAAATGGCGCCAAAGACGACAGTCAGCATCTACGGCGAAGAGCCTTCTACATCAGCGGGAAAGATCAGGAGACGCACGGTGCCTATCCGTGCCATCCCGCACATTTTAATTATGTACCTTTCCTGCACGCGTCTCACTCCCGGTCACTCACCCGGTGGTAAATCCCAGGGGCCACTTCACAGGTTTGGCAAAACGCTGAAGACGCAAACGGTGCGGAAGCTTGGCTGGAAGCAGAGTGTGGCGCGCTGGTGGCCCGGGGCCACGCCTGGGGTGACGGCAGGATTGTGGACCCGGGAGCAGAGAGGTGCTTCACAGCTGCGGCCACGGTCCCTTGCACAAGTTGCGGGAAGGTCTTTAAAGCGGAGGCGCAGGGAGGCGCGATCCCGACCCTGGTGACGGAGTAGGTGCCAGGCACACGTCCCTCTTCCCAAAGGGAGGGCGAGGGAAATTTTCAAGAAGCTGTACGTGTTTAGCCTGACGCGAATCCCGGGTTGCACGCCCCATACGCCCTGCAGGCAGGCTACCAAGTCCTTGACAGCTGTGTTACCAGAAAGAGCCCTGCACCACGGTCCCTCTGGCCAAGCACAC
The DNA here is from genome assembly GCA_004026585.1 of Noctilio leporinus. Lineage (NCBI taxonomy): Eukaryota > Metazoa > Chordata > Mammalia > Chiroptera > Noctilionidae > Noctilio > Noctilio leporinus. The sequence continues at coordinate 2,643 of PVIW01010750.1, forward strand.
ATTTAGGGGGCCGGTCGGTTGGAAACTGTGCCGCCAGCTGGCAGCCTGCAGGTCCGGGACCGGAGTCCTGCCCCCAAGGCAGGCCATCTGGGGAGAGACTCTCTTCTCCCTCCAGAACCTCACCCTGTGCCGCCATGCATTTGGGGGCACCCGCACACGTGTCGAAGGGCCGTCTGCTTCACCCCAAGGTCAAGTTGATGGTTAAGGTGAATCACCAGGGACACACGCCTTGCCAGCGATATGAAGATCCGTGTCTGACACGTTGGATCACCAACGTGTAGCCGAGGTGCCATGTAACAGTCACCAGGGGGATGGTGGCATGTCAGCAGGCCCGCGCCTGACCCAGGTGTGTCAGAGGACAGGCCTGGGCTATGGGGACGGGGCACGGTCCTCTGCTGCAGGTTCTCATCATGAAGCAGGGTTCCGCAGGTCGGCCAACGCTGACTGAGCCGGGCGCTGGGCGGCACGCCACAGCCGCGGACACACAGGCACGGTCCTTCCGCTCATGCAGGTGGCAGCCTAGGCGAGGGGTCAGCACGCTACCATACAACCGCTATTTGGTCAAGAAAGTTTTACTGGAACACGGCAGACACGCCATTCAGTGTCTGGACTACTTCGTTACTTTGGTGACGGAGTGGACGGTAGAGCGGAAACGGCTGAACAGTGCTGTTCCCGGTAACAATGCCGTTCCCGGGAACAGCACGGAACCGGCAGGAAGCCACCGTGCTGCTTCCCAAGGAGGAGAGACGGAACAACACGGAGCATTCCCAACGTCAAAAGTGGGCACTTTGGGAAGCGAAAGTGGTGACTGCAGGAACTGAGGGGTGGGACTTCGGGTGCCACCTGCGCTGTTGAAATCCAGCAGGCGTGGCTTCCGTGACAGTCCCCGCGCAGAGAACATGGGAACCTAGAGACGCCCCAGAGCGAGGTCACCACTCCCAGCGGGAGTTCCAAAGGTGGAACAGAAAGAAAGCCGCGCTGCGTAGCTGCTGGAGGCCAAAGCTCGGTCAGGGAAACGGAGAGCAATCGCAAGGCCGTCTGAGCATTCGCAAGAAGAGAACAAAGGACAACAAAATGGACGAGAAACGCAGACGTTCGGTGGGAAGACCTCCGTTTTCTCCAGGACGCCGGCAGAAAAACTGCGGAAGAAGCAGTTACCCCAACTTCTACCAGGTAAGCATGATGCCCCTCCTACGTGCCGTGGACACCGGTCTCCACTTGTCATCCTTTTTAACTCTTACCACCACCCTTTCAGACACCAGCTAATGTCCTTGCTTTTCGAGGGTCCCGCGTTGGAGCCGTGTTTAAGGACTCGGGCGGAATGAGCCCTCGAGGACCAGGCAGGGAGCTGAGCACGGGGTGTGAGGAGCCAGCGCTGGCTCACCTCCCAGAAGGGAAAACCCGCACCGGCGACAGCGGGTGCAAAGTGGATCCTCCAGAGGGCAGCCTTCTGGGAACTCAGTCCGCACAGTGAACTTGGACGTGACTAGTCACCCGCAGAGCAAAGCGCAATCCTTCTAGTCGGCTATGCAAACGTCGCACCAGTGACTTCCTGGACAACGAGAACGGGCTTTGCTGGAAGGAGTGGAGGAGAGGCCGTTCTGGGGTGCGCGTGTGTTTCATTCAGGGCTCTGTGGCTTATGGAATCTCCAGGCTTATTCCAATCATCACCGCCCCTCGGGAATCATTCTTACAGGCTTGGCAGGAAAGAAAGGCCGCGGTCTAAAGATAACTCTCTAAAGGCACTTTGAATTATTCTGGATAACAGCTGAGCCGTCCGCTCAACCCCATAACACAATGAGCTCTTAAGAGCAGCCAGACAAACCGATACACACGCAGAACGCAGTGTCGGACTACGGGCCACTGTGGAATCAGAAACGGAGTCACCAAATGGGTGACGTTGTAAGCTGTCGCTCGGAATATACTGAAATAAGGGTTTGGTGAATCCCCATCAATGCCCCTGATGATCCATGACGCAGACCGCACCATCGGGTTAAGAAGGCGTCACGTGCGCATTGCAGTCTATTCTTTGTAAAATACTTTATTGCTAATTCATGGCTGAAGGCAACCTGGCAAGAGGAACGGCGACCTCGATGCCACATGCAAAAGTTGACCTTCTGTGGTGCTCTCAGGTTGCTTATAAAATGTTGACGACTGGTAAATATGTGATACGTTTTCTAGGATCGATTTTCAAGTCCCAACTCGTTTCCTGCGGGGCTCCAATTCTTCGGATTCTAATTTTGAAGAAGAGACGCAACTCCACGTAGCTCTTAGTTTTAAAGCTCCGTATTTTAATATCAGAAAACTGAGGGGGAACGCGCCATCGGTTTCCGGGGTAAAGCGTGAGACGTTCTGATCACGCAATCCCATGCATCCTCTCTAAGAACTCGGACTCTTGGGGAAGAGAGTGTGAATTCCTTCATAACGGGCATGTTTCCCTCCGAAAACCGGGGATAAACGTTTCACAGATTCGTGGATGACACAGTTCACAAAGAACTTCCCCGTTCTCTTTTAACTTTTATAAAAGTCCTACGAGGTTGCCATGTTTAATCCCCTTCTCACGCATGAGAAAATTGAGGTTTGGACGTGTAGTGACTTTTCCAATGTCTAAGAGCTTTCAAATTGCTTCCAGGCCTTCCGAATCACGGCCAGGTTCCCTCCATGCCAACCGCCCCCTAACCACCCCCCCCCACCTCCCCGCACTGGCTGACGCTGTTACTGAAAACAAGGAGAAGACAGGACCCAAACCCAATGATCACTGTGTTTCTTCTGAAAGGTAAGCAGCAATGGGCCCTGGCTGGTGGCACAGTGGATAGGGCGCTGGCCTTCAAACCCAAAGGTTGCAGGTTCAACTCCCCAGCCAGGGCACATAACCAGGTTGCAAACCAGGTCTCCAGCCAGGTCTGTAGCTGGAGGCAGGTGAAAAGCAACCCTACATGGATGTCTCTCTCCCTCTCTGCCTCTCTCCCTTCCCCTCTTTCTAAAAATAATGAAATAAAATCTTAAAAAAAAAAAAATAATAAGCAGCAATGGGACTGAAGCTGACTTATGAAATCGAAAATGAAATGGGATTTCATTGGCAGTCTGACTCCAGAAGGGCACCCGAGTGAAACAGACTTGAGACACAGACTTGAGCCTTGTGTGCAACAGACGTGAGATATAACACACATGTGGCTGGATGTCTACCTGACTGTAGACGTGAGATAACACACATGTGGCTGGATGTCTACCTGACTGTAGACGTGAGATAACACACATGTGGCTGGATGTCTACCTGACTGTAGACGTGAGATGTAACACACATGTGGCTGGATGTCTACCTGACCGTCTACTTGCAGGATGTGTTGTTCTTCACAGGTGACTGCCCTCTTTGAACCGTAGCTGTAGACAATGCAAAAAAAAAGAAAGAAAGAAAAAATCTACTTAATCCATTTAGCTTAATAAAGGGTCAGAGGAATGAGAGAGCCTAGAACCAATGGACCATCTCCTTGACTCAGTTACCAAACTGAGTTCTCATTCCATGAAGGAGTCTGTTGGTTCATTCCAACCGTCTGCCTCCTGGCAATGACCCAGACCTGACTCCCTGGTCTGAAGACAAGGATTTATTCCAACAGACCAGCACTTTTAGTGCTCCGGCAGGAAAAGAACAATCTGTCCTCCGTGAGGCGCTGGGTATTTTCAGAAAAATGTAAACAAGGCATTCATCCCCAGCCCTTAAAATCATCACGGGAGACGGAGAAACACTGGCAACACGGAATTCGCATCCCCTACATGCAGCCAATTCCAGGCACAAAACCTCCTGGCAGGATGGAGGATGTAAATCCACCCAATCAGTGGAATTCAGAGCTCAGACTCCAGCCACTAAGTGGCATAATTGCTGTAATTAGTCAAATGGTGTAATTACAGTAAACGCTTGGTAGGTTGCCACTGAAGCGTGTAATTGCAGAGTATAATGCTGTTATGATGGCTTCTTACGATATGATACGGATATGTAATAAATGCCCATAACAATATTAAGACACTAGATTTTCTTACTACTTGATTTGACCTTCTTAACACGTCTCGCGTTATAGCTAAGCCACGCGGGAAATCAAAGTGTTTTAACCAGGAAGGGAGAAGTGAATGTTATCCAACGTAACACCTTGGTGAGCAGGTAAATATTTTGAAAGAGACGGAAGATTTGAAGCTGGGAGTAAAGTCGGTCGTGAGCATAACCTTGAACCCAAGTTACCGGCTGCCGAGTGTCAGGAAACCCCTGCCCCTGTACGGATGTTTCCCGTCAGTTCCATTTTCGGGGGAGTTTGAGTTTCTACCTTCAGTTGGCAGCTCAGCTACCCGGGAAAACGAGAACACAATGCCGCTCACGCCACCTCCGGTTGGGCCTTTCCCACGACCGTGCTTCCCGGGCACTGGTTCCGCATGCGTCCAAATTCTGTATCCGGCACCGCAGGCCGATCGTTAGGAGGTATCCTGCATAGTTTTAGGTGGAGATCTTGAGCGAGGAAGAAGCGTTCCCGTCACAGAATCTGGGAGCTGGAAGAATTGTCATGGGCGCAGCTCAAGGGTTCTTGAACCCGCAGGGACGGTCACCAAAGCCGTCGGTGGGCCTGCGGGGCTGAAATGCCCACCTGGCAGATGCCATCGTCCACCCGCAGGCGGGCTGGAATCTTCTTGACAAATGCCCGTCAGCTCCTTCCTCCACCGTGACTTCAACCTCTGCGGGATGGAGGCTCTGAGCAACCTTTGCAAGCGGTCATTTCATTCCCCACAAAATGGCCTGGTTGTTGGACACCTGCCCCCCGTGAGGGCCACAAACCTTCCTCGCCATAAATGCTCTAGAGGAAAGCTCTCCAAAGCATCTGAAGACGAGGCCAATGGCCGGTGGTTCTTCTAAGGACTCCTGGAGACCCCTCATCGCTTGCTCATGCTGCGGTGGGTCCCCACACCATCAAGACTCCGTGCAGAGGGGGACCCAATGATCCCGGTCACGGCTTGGCAAACGTTCTCTGGAAAGACAGCGTCTTTGGCTTTGCCACAACCTCCCAGCTCTGCCAGGGATGAGGATGGCTTCTCCCCAACATCACCCTGGTTCTTCTAACACGAGGGTCGGGCTGGGGCCGCTGTAGGTGGTTTGCTGATGCCTCATCTCGATGGCCTGGAACCAGCAAAGAGCCCTGTAGCTCTGAGGGCCCTTCTCTGCCTCCTCCACCTTCCCCAACCCACTCGACCCTCTGAAAACACTGCAGCACAGCTCCGTGTCCAGGGAGGATGCAGCTACTACGGGTCCCTAGACAAGGCTGGTCTAACAGAACCCTCTGTGACGGTGGAAAACTCCCGGGGTGGCCGTCCCGGGGCTGCTGAGGATGGGTCTGAAGGGTGGAGTTTTTATTGAATCACTTTGAACAGGTTTGCGTTTCAGTTGTACAGCTCTGACCCTGGATCACACGGCCCTAGACATTGTTTTCCGGTGCAGACTTCCGCCGTCATTCATCAGACGTACGCACGAAGCTGTTCACCATCATCCAGGCAAACATGCAGCGTTAGGCATCACAGAAGCTCCGCAAACGTTGATGCTGATTGGCAAGTCGAATCATGACAGATAACAAGAGAGCACGACAAAGTATAAGCCCAAACTGGACCCCGTTTTGCCATTATTGACAAAGATTTTCCTTGGGACTGGGAGCCATGATCTCCCAAGACTACGTACGTAGGCTTTCGTGATTTTTAAGTTATTTTAACGGGATGTCGCACTTTGGATCGTTAACCTGAAGTCAAGGTAAGTGTTTCCTATCTGACCTTCCCCCGCCATGAATGTGGATGGGTGTTACTCTGGTGAGAATCTCCAAGTGTCTTTCCTTCGTCCTCTGTGTGCGTCCTGAAGAGTCAGACCTTTCCGTCACACTCTGGAGAGAGGGGGAAGATGGTATCGTGCTCATGCTCATGCTCATGGTAAGGGGAACGGCCCCGGCACGTTGGCCAGCCAGGCAGCAGACGAGCGCACCTGGGAAGACCAGAAACACACCTGGGAAGACCAGGGCGGCCTCGCCTAGCAGCCGGCACCCCCAACTCAACACAGCTCTGAAGCTGTGTTTTCCCAGCACAACTGGGGCCCCCTCCCTCCCTAACTCTTGAAAACCCGGAACACGGGCTGCATGTGCACCGCGGGGCGCGTGGGTACTTTTTCAGTAGTTCCCGTTATAAACGACATGCGGGCCGGGGCCCGGGCACCAGGGGATCCTGCGTTATCCCAGTGCCCCGTGAACATGACGGGAGGTGGCACGCTTGGCCTTGGCAGCCACCAGGTCCTCACCGCTGCGGGCGGAGCTCCGCAGGGGCCAGTCCTATCCGGACGGCAGCCCCGCGCACACACCCAGCCACTGCTGCTGGGGAAACAGGTCCCCGGAGCAGCGCCGCCTCTCCCGGCAACCAGAAACACGCCACAGGCGCGGTTCCCAGGAAAACCTCCCCAGGCGGTTGTTCTGGAAAAGAATATGTCTCGGCGAGGAAACAAGGTTAACCCTTGACACCACCGGTGCGGACAGCTTTATCCTCCCCGCACGGTGACCCGGGTGGCCCACCTGAGCAAGCGGCCATCACTTTGCTGCTTCCTGCTAATTAAGAGACGGCAGGCCATCGCGGACCAGGGCAGACAACACAGGGTGTCACGGGGCCAGGCAGCACAGCCCATTCAACGGTGATCAACCTGTTTCCTCGGTCGCTTTGTCTCTGCCTCCTACCCGCGAGGTCCCTGAGCTGCACATCCCGAAACAGCCTACCGACACGCTCCACGGAGCGATGGTGGAAACTCACCCAGGGTGCCCGTCCCCCGCGGGGCCGTGCCGAGAGGCGGGCAGGCGCCCTGCTCCACCAAAGAAGCTCGGGAAGGGGGCAGCTCATTTCCTAGACGCAGGTCGAGCCGGGTGGAACGCGAGGAAGACTGAGCCACGGCTGGAAGTTCTTTTCTGTCATGTCTCCATGGGCAGACCTGTCATCCCCATAAAAAGTGGGAATCTGGGAAATGCCAATAGCCCCCTCATGAAATTTAATGATGCACGCGTATGCTCTACTTGTCTTCATGCTCTGTTCCAAAATCCTGCCAAGAGACGCCATGGCCTGGATGATTCTAAAAAAGCCCCCCACCCTGGAAGATGGCGAAGCTGGGACAGAGTAAGGACCCAACCCCACGTCCTCTGCTTCTCTGGTCCCCCCTGCCTCTGGGGGTCACACACCATACGCTGGCAATGGGTTGACTATGCTTTCCGCAGGGACGGTGGGGAACTACACACCCGGCACAGAACCCCAAGTTCTCCGTAAGAACCAGGCACAAGACAAACAACGTTGCTGAGCCTACACGGCTTTTCACATTCCATCTGAATGACACAGGTTTGCGCGGCTGGCTGGCACTCCGAAGGACAAATATTTTCCAGCATGCCTTCCAGAAGCAGAACTATCTGGCGACGTACGAGTTTCAACCACAGTGGCAACAGGAATGGAATGATTTCCATCATCTCTTAGGAGGGCGTTGCCAGGAGTCTCCAGACGGCCTGCCAAGGTGAACAGAGTTCCTACAAGAGCACGGGTGGGAGGTGGCGGTCGGTCCACAGTGCCAGGCGGCCCCACGGCATCCACCAAGCTGTGCTTTTCTGCGGAGGAAGCTCTGTTCCGGACAGGCTTTCCTGTCAGTCCTGTAGCACACAGCCCTGGCTGGTGGTTCCGTGGATCGGCACTGGCCTGCGAACCCAAAGTTCGCTGGTTCGATTCCCAGCCAGGGCACATGACCAGGTCTCCAGCCAGGTCCCCAGCTGGAGGCAGGTGAAAGGCAGCCACACATGGATGTTTCTCTCCCTGTCTTCCTCCCTCCCTGCCCTTCCCTGACAATGCCCAAAATCTTTAAGCCAGTAAACAAATACATAGTGTAACACGCAGCCTGCAAGTGTTAAAGACAAAACTAGAAAACATGTGATTCTGGGTGAACCAGCAAGCAGGAAGCGTCCTGCCCGGCACATGAATTCCGCTGGCGGCAGGGCAGGCGTACGTGAGCATGTGTGTGTGCAAATGCAAGCGTGTGCGTGTGCCCGGACGGACGGACCAGCATGCAGCCACGGCGCCCTACGCCCCGGTGTCTGGATCCGACTTGACGTGAACATCTTAACAGCTCTGAGGGATCACGTAGGAGCCCGGCTTCCTGAGGATGGGAAAAAACGTTGATGAGGTGAAAACAGGGGTGATTAACGCATGGGATTGAAGTCAAACATGTTGCCTTGTTCATCCATGAGGGAAGACCCGGCTGTGATGAGAAACGGCACAGACCGGACCGAAATCCCATCAGCTCTCCCCTCTGTCGAACAGAACAGAAAGCAAACACGGCATCCCATACGTGTGACAGGGGACAGCGTGCTTTTTCCAAACTGCTTTTTCAGGGAAATAGTATTTTTCCCGACTGGGGACTGTGTCTACTCAGGACAGCAGAAGCCGTGTCAAAACCCGGGCCTGGAACACCCGGTCCCTGTGGAATAAAAAAGCACCGATGCCAAGAAGACCTGTCTTGCGTGTCCTTAGACAGCCCTGAATTCCACCCAGGCGCTGCCCACTCGGGGTACCGGCACGGCCCCCAGGGTCTCCGCTACTCACTCTTCTCCGCTGCGCAGCCCTGCGGCACGTCGGGGGAGGTGACACACACCCGTGTGGCCGGTTTTCTCGGGTGACCTGAATCGAGGGACGCTCTCCCGGGGAAGGCTGGCTCGCGGGGAAGGCTGGCTCGCGGGGAGGCACGGAGCAGCCATCTCTGCCGGGGCTTCTCTCTGGCAACACTGACCTCGAGGAGACCCTGCACCTGGTCCCCGTCAATGAATGGCGGGCCGTGGAGACCATGACCTTCTAGTTTTCCTCATGTTGGACGCACCGGTCACAAGACACCACCTAAGGCAGCTCGGAGTCCTGCGTGCGTGAGGTGTCCGTGCACACCCACCTGTGTGTAACCCCAGCATAGGTAGCATGATCTCTTTTGTCCATGTGTGTCCCCCCTGCCCCCAGAAACAGCCGTCCTGATGAACACGGACTGCAGACACTTGTGTAACACATGTCCCACTGTTGACCGGGACTGAGGTCTGTCTACATGCGGTGCTCGGTCACGCGTGACTGTAGGACGGGGTGTGTGGAATAAGTCACATTGTGCCTTACTGTCCTCCACTCAGCCCCGAGCTCTGGGGCTGCATCCGTGATGCAGGGCACACTGCGCGTGACTTCGGATGTCATCACCGTGCTCCACGGTCTGTGCACACCCTGGGTGGCTGCTGGGCCCAGTTCCTTCATGAAGCCTCAGACGTGGCCCCTAACAGGACAGCTGGGAGAACGTATCCGGGTTCCGGCCTCCGAATATTTCCGTAGTTCCAGTTTTCAGGGACAGGTGACATCACAGATTCTGACAACACTTTCTAGTGACATGGGACACAGTTATGAGCTGTCACTTCCCCTCGCTTTGGCTGCAAAATTACTGCCTCTTGCCTGTGACAGTTACCCTGCACGGGCACACCAGATGACGATAAACACGCGTGGTGCTGTCCCCTCTCTGGTTCCCCTGGGCTCCTGTGAAACAAGACATGTCCTTCCTCTGTCCCGGGGGCAGGATTGCATTCCTGGCCCCCAATAACATTCATCACGGGGGTCCTTTGGGGCATCAGAAGAAACGCATTGGCCTTCACACGCTCAAGGACAATGCAGACAATCTGCGCGAGCAGGACATTTGTCACACTGACACGTTCCTCCCATTACCTCCCCCCTGAGCTGGGGCAGCCATGTGCTCAGGGTATCGGGGTCCTGTGACAGCCGTGAGAGAAACAAAAACGCCTATAGAACTCCTGCCTCGGTTCCTGTTTGGCCGTGAGAGGTTACTGAAGGGACTCGTAATAAAATTCAGGCTTCCCTGTCCCAGCAACTTATTGGGAAAGTCATTTTTCTTCCACAGTTACGTATCATACACAAGACAACGCGGTTCAGAAAAAAATTCAAAAACAAGCTCAAACGCTCTTGAAACTCGGTTTCTTTACATCTGAGCGGGTCAGAAAAAGAGATGTTACTTTTGGAAAAGAGATGTTACTTTTGGTCTGCCTCTGCAGCGACCTGTCGCGTAGCTGGGTGGTTTGCTCCAACAACCAGTTTCCATCTACCGCCCGTTGAGGCTACGGGGTCACGTCCGGGCCATCATTCATCAGACCCCAGCACCAATAACGAGGGTGGACACCCATGTTTTGGGAAACCGGGCCACAGCATGAGCAGGGAGGCAGAGGAAATAAAACAGCTCGGATGGAAGAGGCGCCTAGGCCATTGAAGAGTCAGCTCAGGGGCCATTATGGGCTGTCATGAAATGCACCGCACGTCACCCTACAAAGCGTCCATCCGGACAAGGGCAACCAGGCAAGAATGTTGAATTCCTGCACGATGCGGACACGGGCAACGGTGACCAAGACAGACAGCGGCCTCCCGGCTCAGGTTTCCACGCCGGTCCCTTGTGTTCCACCCAGGGTCTGCTCATGGTGACCTTCAAGCACCCTCGGGCCCACCATCATCTCTTGTAAATCAAGTTTTCCCGGGACACGCCATGTCCACGTGCCAATGAACTGATGGCTGTTTTCACATCCGCGTCAGACCTGAGGCCACCGGAACCACAAAACCTAGGACGCTGGCTGGCTGTCCCTCCAGGGAGCGGGTGTGCTGCCTCTGTCCCAGGCTGGAAAGACACCAGCACATGCTCATGACACTGCCCTAGCGGTGCTGCCCCCGCGGGCTCCCTGTGCCGTGAGGCTGCCTGGGAGTCCCCGCACCGGGCCAGGACGGACCTGTCCCTGAGGGCTGTCCTCTGCTGGGCACTGGCACGGCAGCTCCCCCTGCTGCTGCTTCTGCACGACAGACACTTCCACTCGCACGACAGACACTGTCACTCGAGCTCACCCAACACCGCCAACGCGGACATGCCCCCGCGCTCAGCTGGGACGTGCCGGGACTCGTACATACTTCTGCGGGCACGACGAGAACCTCGATGAGAATCCATGTCCCACAGCTGCCATCCATTACAAAGGCTGTAACACACCCTCCGCCGCAGGGCTACCCAAACGGGCGTGCTCTTGGTCTCTCCGGGAGCGGCTGGAAGCCGAGGAAAAGGTATGGACCCCCACCCCCCACCCCGCCACCACCGGGCGGGTGGCGGACAAAGGATTGAGAGTGTCCTTGGGGTCGTGACAGTGCTCAGCCCTTTTCTCGGGCGTTGCTCTTTCTCCTGAAACCTCAGAGTTGTGGAGGACTGCATTTTAAAATCCCCAAACACGTGGCTTAACGGCTTCTCTTTTGTATTGATTTCCAGTTCACGGCCTTGGGTTCATTCTATAAGGCAGGTGTATAAATTGATGGTCGTATAATGTACCTATTTTTTTTGGGGGGGTTTCCACATTTGTATTGGGGGCCATCTGGGGAAGGAACCGCCTTCTGGTCGCTGGACATTCTCGGTGCCTTCAGCCATGCCAAGCTGGGCCCTACAGGCCGTGGCGGTGACTGGGCACATGGGACATGTCCCTGCATGTCAGATGGGCACAGGGGAGCGGTAGGGTGTGACCCGGAGGATGATGGTGGTGTCGGGGTACCAGGGCGGAAGGCTATATAGCCCTGGCCAGCCTAGTCTCAGGGGTGGCCTTCTTCACGTCCTTGTTCACACTTCACACTTTGTCCTCCTCTGCCATCTACCGATTCCAGTGAAAAGCACGTTAACATTTTACTCTCTGCATCTTACACTCTGACGAATCCGTCTCTTCCTCTTGACAACGCGGGCAGCTTCCTTCGGGGAGTTCCGGGGGCACAGAGTTCCCGCTGTGACCCCTCGGCAGACTCGTCTCCTCGTGTCTAGCATTGAGCACCTTACTTCGCTGAAACAGCTGGCTTGCTCAACTGAACGTTGTGAGCCATCCGCGCTGCCATGCGTTCTTTTCACCAGTATCCGCCCCGACCAGGCGCAGCTGCGTCCTTTTCACACCGACGGATTTTCCGTCAGCAAATGACTCTCTCCCGGGACTAGTACTGATACGTTAGGACTTCCCTTTCTTCCTGTTTTCTCTTCCATTGATTTCTATATTTAACCTTTTACTACCTGGTATTTCTTCTCCACTTTGCGTGTTACCTGCTGTATGTTATACTTCAGACCTCCTGACCTTCTCCAGGGTAGGGAGGTCTCCACTCAGCCTTCTGGGGTATCCCACCCCAACCCCCACCACCGCCGCTGGACGGTGAATGTTTCCGTTTCTTTCCCTACACTGACCTACAGAGGGTGACTCCACTTCGGGTTAAAAAGAAACCTTAGCCTTTGGGTACGCGACCTGGCTCTAGATCCAATGACACCTTTTACCAGCACGTAACAAGAATTCCACTTCATCTCAGGGGGCCTCTGAGCCCATGATTCCAGAAAAGCATGTTGAAACTAGGGGCTGTCCATGAAAACTCTGAGAGTGTGCTCAACCCTCACCCTCATCGCTCATGCTGCCGCCGCCTCCATGCAGGCCTCCGTGATTTGCCAAATTCCGGGACTCTTTATATGTTCTCCTAATGACGTTTATCACCTCCTTGGCTACGTATGTACTTGCATTCCAATCAGACTGCTCCACTTCTCTTTGAGAAAAAGCAAACGATCCTATTTTCTCTGTTATCAAATGCTCTCACGTCGACGAGGGGGTGCTCAATTAACTCACAGCTAGAAAAATGAAGGCAAACTTCACTCCCAATTTCTAAAGGAACCCGGGCCTATCAGAGGCTATTAACAGTGGAACATCTCTAAGCACCAAGGAAAAGAATTCAGGGAAGGCTGGAAAGTGCTTTCAGCTTCATTTGACCGTCTCATGTAAGGAGAAGAGGAAGCGTGGTGTGCCTGGGAATCGAACCTGCGACCTTTCGGTTTACAGAACGATGCCCACCCTGGGAGCCACCCAGGCCGGGGCTCTTGGTTGCAGTTCTGCACAGCACGGTGCTCCATCCCTCCCTGTGCCGTCTCGCTGGGCTCCCCAGGAATAAAAAGGGTCCCTTGCAGGGCCCTTGAAGGCTGCTCCTTTGATCACAGAAAGACAAAGGTCGGCACAGACTGCCTCCAGGGAGGGTTTAAGTAAATTCCTAGCACAGGGCCCAGGGCTTTTTCGGTTATTTTCCTCCATGTCCATGGATAAGAAGTAGTTTGCTGCACGCACTGCTGACCAAGAATAAATCCTCCTGACTTCACGTTCTGCTCTCTCTTCGGAAGGAGCGTGCACGGGGCAGAGACGGAGCTGTTCCTCAGTTTACCGCTGGCGCCGGGACCATGCTGAATGCCGTGCGGGGCTCCATGGCTGTGTCTGGGGGGGTCTCCTCCTTCACTCACCAGTAGACCTGCCATCGCTGTCCCGCGGCGCTGCAGACCCGGCCACAGCGCTGTCTGCATCCAGGCCTGCATTTCCTGGGCTGGGCCGGTGGCCTGCAGGATGGACCTGTTCAATCCCAGTCTCTGTGTCTGTCCGTGTGCATTCTGCTCCCACAAGGCCACGCTGAACCACGCCCGGTGCGGAGAGGACACCCAGGGAGGCGGCAGACACTCTGCAGGCCTGGAAACAGAACCCCAAAGGGCCGCAGGTTTGCCTGGCCACCCGGAGGGCCAGCTGGGAGTGGCAGCTGCAGACTCCACAGCAAAGGGGCCCCAGCATCCACCCCCTGCCCCTGGGAACCGGCCCACCCGGGCTCCCCTCAGACAGGGCCCCGCTGGATGGAGATGGAGCCCAGGTTCAGCCGCACAGGGACAAGGACAATGGCCAGCAGGCCTAATCAATGTATTTTTCTAGCCTGCGTGTAAACAATGGAACCAGGAGCTCCGTGAAGGAGCAAAGCCATTCTGGACACGGCTACTGGTAAACGTTTAGGGAAACGAACTTCATGCAACCATGAAGGACCATGGTTGATCGGATTTCAATTTACTGAAGAAAAGAGGAAATACAGAGCAGAGTGATATTCCACAGACAAAAAATTACGTTGTTATAAATCCCTTAAAAACTTTATTTGCAGGCCCTGGCTGGTGGCACAGTGGATAAGGTGCAGGCCTGCAAACCCAAAGGTGGCAGGTTCGATTCCCAGCCAGGGCACATAACCAGGTTGCAAGCCAGGTCTCCAGTCAGGTCTGTGGCTGGAGGCAGGTGAAAGGCAACCACACGTGGATGTCTCTCTCCCTCTCTGCCTCTCTGCCGCTCTTCCCTCCCCTCTCTCTAAAAATAATAAATAAAATATTTTTTAAAACTGTGTTTGCTATTTCAAAAAGAGCTAAAAGACACTCATAAAAAGGGCACAGAATGTGAAAGGATAACATACGTCAAAAGCAAACCCTCAGAAACTGGATGACAAATTGCAAGGTAACTACACTTTCACAAATATTTTTCAGAAGTAAAAAGAGCAGACAAAACTTTTTAAAAGTACAGGAGAAAATAACCAAGTAAATAAACACCCGTGAGAAATGAAAATCAGGAAATTGTAAATGAAAACATTGGAGATAGTAACGGATTGGAGGAGTGGCAAATATTTAAAGATCAAAGAAGCTCCAACACGCTAGGGACAGAAATCCCAGTCTTCCGGAAGAAGCTAAAACAAGGCCACAAATTCTAAGAATTATACTCCAAGAAGATGTTCCGAGTCAAGATCAGAAAGGACCCTGAAAGAACCACCACCACTTCCGAAAACACTGACAGAACGGCAACCCCATGAAGACATTGTCTAATAAGATCTCCGCCTAAGAGAGACAACCCTGTGGGTTCACAGGCAAAACAGAAGGAGTGAAGAGGTCCGACCCGAAAGAGCTGAACCAACATCAATAGAAAGAAAAGCTCGTGTGGCCGACCCTTTCGGGACAGACCTCCTGCCATGCCTGGAGGGTAGGGGTCTCAGGCAGCGAAACCAGATGAGTGGCCGTGCTTCTGCCCTCGGTCTCAGGAACCCGGAGGCTAGTTCTTAAAGAGGGCAGGTGACAACTGTCCGGAAATAGTCTGGGCGAAAGCGCCGTCCTATTCCCCAGACAGGGGAACTTGGCCAAGATGAGAAAGACGGTCTTGGGGGCGGCCCAGAGACCCCTGCCTGCAGCCTGTCCTCCCTTTTCCATCAGAGGCCTGGCCCTGGCCGGAAAGAAACTAAGAACCGATGGCCGTGTCCTACCCGCAGCGTACGTGGTGAATGCCAGAAAGAGATACGCATGATCCACGTGGCTATCCCCTGACGTACAGAGAGACCAACGTTGCCAACTGTTATGTATTGTCTGAGCGCCGGGCGGAGGTAGGTTACAGGCACCAAAGAACTATCGAAGGAACAGAAACGTGTCTTCTGCCAAAGGGTCCGCATTTCCGACCGTGAGTGGAAATGCGCGTCCAGCGGCCCTTTCCCACGGGAGGCGGGGCTGCCTGCCTTCCCCCAGGCTGGAGTCTGACAGGAGGCCAAGGGGAGCATCTCCACCAGGTGGAAAGTGGGGTTCGGGCAACAAAAAGCACCCAGATCGTGAAAAGCGTCGACACCCTCTGCAATCAGACTACGTTGAACGGGAAGCTTTTGTGACGGTTTCCTGCCCTGCCCAACGACGGACCCTGTGTCCCTCTCCCCTGCCTGTGACAGCCTCACCCCCACCCACACGGCCGCCTCAGCCCTGCGGGGCCCCTCCAAACGCGCCAAGGGGTGGGCGTGCTCCTGCCTCCTCTGCAGCACCCTGTCTGGATCATTGAGGAAGAGGCTGGATGTCCGGAAAGCTCTTGTCTTTGCGGGAGTTGTCAGACGTTTTGCAAACCGCAGACGGCAACGCCCCTCCCAGCCACACCGGGGACCTCCGATGCTCACCACCTGCGAGGGCCAAGCCACCTGCCCCGCTGCTGTTTCAAGGTGGGTAGGTGGGGAAGCTGGTGAGCATCTCCTCGTGCCGCGTGTTGCCGGGGCGACTGGAATCTGGGGGAAGGGATTGTCCCGGTGCCCCGAAAGAGCCGGGCGCCAGGGTCCTTGGCTTCCAGCTTCTCAGGACAGTTATGCCTTCCCTGGGGAGCCTTCTGCGAAGTCACGCAGGCCACTCGTCCCAAGGGCATCTGTCGATGCTGTTAGCTCGCTTGGGTCCAGAGAAGACCCTCCACGGGGTCTCTGCCGTCTGCTTTCGGCACAAAGGCACCAGCGGGTGTCGGAAACCCTGCTTTTCACGGGGCCTCGCCCGCCGGCTCCAGGGGCGGATTTATCCGCACAACTCGCTGGTTCTGAACTTACCTCTCCTCCCAGGCACTGCCTCGGCTCTAGCAATGTCCCCAGGGGGACAGGGGGCACTTCCAAACACTGTTGAGGTTTTAGAAAAGAAAAGTAACACTTCCCCAAACATTTACATTACACATGGTATTCCGACCCCCGTGGGCAGGTAGGATTATTTTTATTATTTATTCAAATGACAACTCCTTTTCTGAGACCCATTAAAATCCAGTTCCCTACTCAGCTGAGATTAAAAAAAAAAAAAAAAAAAAAAAAACCTCCCATCCCCTCTCTCTAAAAATAATAAAATCTTTAAAAATAAAAAAAACAGCTTTCTGAAACAAACCTGGGAGATACTTTGCATAAATAGTCCTCATTATATATCTGTTCCACCTGCTATATGTAATAGATACATTTTGATCCATATTTATACATTGTGTATAGTATTTATGTACCGAGTTGAAAACGTATCACACATACATTATCTGATTATCAGGATGTAACTGGATCATGTATATGTAATTTTGTAACATTATATGCAGGTATACACATAATACGTTAAGTATGTTTATATATTTTGTAGCTTTCTGTATTATTTTATTTATGTAGATATCTTTCTTTGTATGTATTGATGCACATTTCACATGTTTAAAATAATTTTTTTCTTTTTAAAATTTTCTAGGCTGCTCCATTTGTCCCAATTTCTTTTCCTTTTGCTCCCCTCCCCCCAGCACCCCTCCCCCCAGCAATCCCGCCCCCTTTAGTTCATGTCCACAGGCCCTGCATGCCGGAGCTCTGGCTTTACCTTTTCCTGTGCTGTTCTTAAATCCCCCGTCTGCCCTGCACCCACCAACTGGGGGAAGCTAGAGGAGCCCATCATCACCAGCCCATGACTCCATGAAATGTTCAAGAGACTTAAGAAAAAAGAGGATCGAAATGATGAACATTAACAAGACAACAAACTCCCAACTACCAACAACAGAATCTAAAAGTATAAACACAAAAACCAAGCGGACAACCGGCGAGAGAACAGAATTCAGATGGTCCACGATGTTCTGAAGGAAACATGGGAGACCACCTACCCCCCCAAGTCCAGTCAAGAGGCCGCAGAAGAAAAGGCAACGCCAGCCCACCTGCAGCGTGGAGAACCGCAGAGAACCCAGCCCCCACCGGCCCCCTTCACAAAGCGGCTGCAGGACGAGTCCCAGACACATCTGAGGACACAAGATAAAACCCCAAGAAGAGCATCCGTGGCCAAACTGCAGGCCAGGAGGCAAGAAATAGAAAATAGAAAGAATAGTTAAATAGAAAGAATTGGAAGCCGTGGTGCAGCCACTCTCCCAGCTCCAGATCGGTTTCCTTTCTTCCTGCGGCATCAAGTGAGGTGAATGGAGTGATTTCACACAACTGGATGAACGGCGCACCCCGGAAGGAGACCCGTGGCTACTATAACTCCCTGTCCGTGTCTGTCTCCATCTTTCTTCCTGAAGGGGGACCTGGGAAGGCGTCTGACACGATGGTGACCTCCTGGGGGTGTTGATTCCCACCCGGGAATTCTGGGTAGGTGTCCACAGTCGTGCCAGTCTGTGTATTCATCTTCGCAAAGCAGCGCGTTCTCTTCACACGAGACATGAAGTCACCTGGCGCTGCGGCAGGCTTCGTGACAGCCAAAAACAGCGCCGGATGATGAGGGTTGAAGGACAGCTTCATCTCGGGCCGCCCACACCCTGCCTGCCCCACCCCTGCCAGACACAAGGACACCGCGTGAAATCACACGTGTGTGCATGTCACAGATGGGGGCCTGCCGAAAACTCACGTCTAATGTGCCAGCACGTGGCCTCTGTACTTGGGCCCGGAGGCTGCCCTCCCCTTGTGGCTGGCTGGCCTCATGGGTCCGTGAGCCCGGATTTCAAACCACACGTGTTTCCTTTGATCCACGGCAGGGAATCCCCACAGGCGAGTGTTCGTGGGTTCGCGTGGTCCGACAGGTTTGGGCAGACAGGAAACGGGTGGGCGCCTCTGCCTGCAGTGTGCCCGGCAGCCGCAGGTGGACACAGCAGTGTCAAGGGGACACAGGTTCCTTCATGCTTCCTGACGTTCATCTGCCTTAGGTCTCAGCCTCGAAATGCAGATGCTCAGCAAGGACTCCGACCCAGGTCCTCATCATCACCAGGGGCTGCCGGGAGCCCGGGGGGTGCTGCCCGTCATCCCACAGAGCTCCCCCAGGGAAGGGCCATACTTACTGGCCACAAGCTGACGGCTGGAAGCCCCAGATCAAGACACAGGCAGATTCGGTGTCCCGTGGGGGCCTGGCCTCCTTCGTAGGAACTGGGCAGCCCCACCCCCTCCTTCATAGGCAGCACGGGGTCCCCCAAACCAGGTCACTCCACCTGTGATTGGGACCTTGTCCGGGAAAAGACCTCGCAGGTGCGGGGAAGGTCACCCGGAGTTAGGGCCGAGCCCTGGACCCAGTGACGGGCACCCTTACAAAAGGAGGGACGCAGAGAAGGAGCGTGTGAAGAGGCGGCGGAGGGACGGACGTGATACGGGCACTCACCGGAGACACCCGGCCCCCGCGGCGGAAGAGGCAGGGCACGCAGGCCTCTGCGGAGGCACCACCTGCCAGCACCTCACTCCAGGCATCCCACACCAAAACTGCGACCACCGTATGAGCCTCCGTCACCCAGGGCTGTCAGGACCCCAGCGGGATGGAAGTCTGACAACCACGGAAGGGAAGAAGCCGCACCCATGCCGGCGGGAGAAGGGGTGTGAGCGCAGGACGAGCTGGTCTCTCCCCACACGGGGCGCATGCGAATTCAGGAGACAGCGCAGGACTGTGGAGCCCCAGCCGCACAGCAGGCCCACCAGCACGGGGGTTCTGTGCCTGGAAGGTACGTCCCCCCAACTCCTGGCTGCAAAACCCAGGGGGACTGAGTGTACGGAGGAAAGCGCTGGAGCCCAAGAAGTTCCTTTTAAAGACCCACACACGGACTCCCCTACTCCGACTCCCTCCCTGCGAGCGCCAGCACAGGGGTGGCAGCTGAAAGGCACCAGGGGCACCAGGGGCACCAGGAGAAACTCGAGTGCCTGCCCTCCGGGCCAGCACAGGACACCGGGAGACACCGTCAGTGCACCAGGGAGCAGACCGTCCGCAGAACCTGGGGCGGGCTGGCCCCGGACGCCCCGCCCGCAGAGCTGTGGGAAAGCCCCCGTGCCCCTCTGCGGCACTGTGTCACTGCAGCCCAAACAGAGGCAGCCCCCCCGCACCCCGGGAAACCATCCCCTCACCGCTGCTATTTCTCGGTTTCAGTTTAAACAGAGAAATTACACAGTTCGCCCCAGGCCACAGGGGTCCTGGTAAGTCAAGAGTCCAAACGAATCGTCGGCTGGACCCGGTCCACAATTTACAGCGTTAACTAAGCCCAGAGTCAACCGCCTCTTCCCCCATCCCAGCCCCACTCCCCCCACCGCCCCCCAAGAAGCTTTCACGTCAATTCCTGAAAGAAACACAGGTTTTCATTGAATTAAAAAAAAAAAAAAAAGGCCGGGCAGGTAGGAACACTGGAGTAGAACGTGAAATATCGGCACGTGTCTTCGGGCCGTGGCAGGAGAGCCCGGCGCTGGCCTGTGGCCTATCTGCGCAGGTGTCTTCTCGAGGTTACGCGGCCACTGACATCAGGTCTAGACTCCGTGTCCTTGGTGAGACCGGCCTCTCTGCTTCGGAGCTAACATGGGAGACACTTCTCCACGTGGTCCGGCGGCACCATCTTTAGCCAGTCCACCTTCCCTGGGCTCCGCCTCCTCGTCACCTGTTCCCCTCTCGGAATAGACGGGACATGACCTGTTGCCCCTCTCGGAACCGATGGGACATGACCTGTTGCCCTCTTGGAACAGATGGGACATGACCTGTGCCCCTCTCGGAACCGATGGGACATGACCTGTTGCCCCTGTCGGAACAGATGGGACATCTACGGCCCCGGGAAATGCCTCTCACCGAAGCAGAGCGGTACTTCGGGTGTGCCTAGTTGCTTCCCAAAACGCTAGAAGCTGCCATTGAGCAAGCTGAGCGCTTAGGAAATGCACCTAAGCCCGTTGACTAAAATTAGAAGCTACCCAAACGGTAGGCCACGGAGCAACGGATAATGAAAGCGTAGGCCCTCCTCGACGTGGCCATGAATTACCACGGGCTTGGACAATACGTCACGACGTAGGAAAATGCTGAGGACACCGGGATCGATGATCAAACCAGGATTTCCAAAGCCCTGGAAATGCAGATGCACCCGTGACCTTCTCAACAGCTGCTGCAGGCTGACTCCCTGTCGGTGGTTTTCGTTCTCCTCCGTTTCATCTCTCTTTCCCAGTTGTCTTCCTTGAACAGGTAACTGACTACTGCTCACAGGAAGGGCTGCCGAAGAGGGGGCTTCGGGCTTCGGGCTGCCTGTGCCAGGGGACCGCCCTCCTTCCCTGGCGCCCACGGAAACCACCGGACAACAGACCTCCTCCTCCGTGGCGCTGCGGCGGCCCTTCCCAGCTGCTCGGTTCTCTTCGCCGTGGGGTGACAGACGCTGGCACGGCACCACGTATCTGACGCTGCTGTCTAACCCAGGAGACGCAGAGGACAAACACGGCCACTCCCAAGCCAACCCGGGAGCCACAAGGGACCACAGGCGTGGCACAACTTAAAGCTCCTGCGCTGGGCGCCCTGCAGCTCTTCACAGCGGAGCCCCACCCGCCAGGGTGCAAAGGGCATGGCCATCAAAGACCACCGTCCACAGCTGCAGGGCGGTCCTCGTGCCCTGGGGTGACATCGGGCCAGGAGGCCTGAGGGCTGCTGGGCGAGGGTGTGGGACCGCACCTGCTGCCCGGTAGGAAGGCAGGCAGGGCGCCCCGTGGGAGGAGCTCCCCTTGGGAAGGGGCACCGGTGTGTCCCAGATGTGTCCCAGGTGCAACCCAGGTGCGGACCAGGGGCTCCAGCAGGTGGCAGTGCGCACTCAACCAGGCAGGCCACCAGCAGGCCAGGGGCAGAGGCAAGGTCTGAGAGTCCCCTGCTAACCTGTAGAGGCGTCCAGACATCTGACATGTGGCAGCCAGGAGGGAGTGTCCCCACCAGGGCGGGAGCAGCACGAGGCACCACCTAAGGCAGGCCGACGGCACCGCCTTCTACAGGGGCGACGGTACAGCTCATCACGTAGGTTACAGTGAGCACATATGCACATAGCTGCATGTGTGCACACACATGTACACATGAGTGTAGACTGGGGTGTCTACGTGTACATGTGTGAGTGTGTCCGTGCACACACATGCATCTGAGTGTGTACCTAGGTAAGCATGTACGCACACACGTAAGCACATATGTTAGGATGGTGTGCGTGCATATGAGCATGTGGGGACCCACATCCGTGTGTGTGACAGTCATTAACACTCTGCGAAGGACGGCCCGACTGATTCTGGTTCCGCACGACGTTTTCCTCCAGACGCATGAACGAATCTTCCGCAGAAAGCACCCTTCCCGTCGATGCCCTCTCCTGGGCGGCCGCGTGCGCCCCGCTGTCCCAACTCTGTTCCCAGACCCGCAGCTGGGCCAGGCCTGCAGGACAGAGCCTGTTTCGGCGGCTGCTGGTCCTCCCGGCGGCTCGGGCGGGGCTGGCACCCGGCGAGGCGCTGTCCCAGGTGCGGAGGCTGGTGCTGGCTGGCGGCTCCGGCCCTCTGCCAGGCAGAGGTTCCCCGTGACCTCCTCCCGGGCCGGGGGCTGGCGCACCACGCGGCAACGGGTTCCGAGAGCCGACTTGCGGGGGAACAGGGACGCCTGTTGACTGCTGCAACCGCCCAAGGAGGTCGTGTGGCATCACCTGCACCACGGGCGGGAAAGAGGCCCCACCTGCTGGCAGGGATGGCCGGTCCCACGACAGCACGTGGGGAGGGAAAGCGCTGGAGCCTGGCCACCCCCGTGCCGAATTGCCGGCCGGCTGTCCGGGACACCGTGGCTGCACCTCCACGAGACCAAGGCTGGGGACGAGTGCGGGAACATCCCAAGGCTGCAGCACCATCCAGAGCACCCTCACCCCCACAGGCACGACAGCAAAGCGGCCGCACGGGGAAAGAACCAGGTACTGGTTCTGGGTCAACGCAAGCTTCGCGTAGGCAGCTCTGCCTCCATGTCATGAGAGGCACCTCAGGGCACGTCCCTCGTGTTCCTGAGCCTCCCTTTCTCGCCCCGCGGAGACGCGGCGCTGTTTGTTTTCCAGCAAATGCCCGGCAAGGCGCCGCCCCAGCATCCAGGTTACGGGCGGGACACGTGATGGCGGTACCCGCAACGTCCCCGAGACGTTCCCGTGCTGGTATCTCACCGTGTCCATCCGCCGCCTGTCCAAAAATTTAAAGCGAGCTCTGACGGCGTGTTGACAAACCAGTATTTCCTTTCCCACACGCTGGCTCGGCAAGAGCCACGGGTTTCGATGGGCTGCGTGCGCGCAACACGTTAATTACATTTTAGAAGGAGGCAACGTTCCGCAGAAAGACAAACAGCCCGAGACGAGGTAATTCATTCTCGAAGGTAACCACACGCGCGCACACATTGCTCATCCCAGAAGTTAATTATTCTCTAGACAACTGTGTTTTCCCTGGCAAATGAGGACATTTCTCCCGTCATTGGCTGAAATTGCCTGCAGGAGGTTGTCTGTTCCTTCGGCAGGGAACACCAGCTCCCGCAGGGGGGTGTGACAGCGGGAGGCGGACGCCTGCTTTCAGGTGGCTTGTGCGGCGTGGGCGGTGGCCTCGAAACCAGGAAACCGTCCCTGATGAGGCACGGAGGGCGCCCGGTCCCTGTGGGTCAGGCGGAAGGTGGCCACAGGGACAGATACGTCATGGATCGGGGGATGGGTGGCTGTACAGAGACAGACGGGTGAGGCACAGGGAGCGGACAGATGGACAGACATCACCATTGGCTGCACGCATACATACCATCACGGGAGGGGTCCGATAAAGCTCCTGGGTACCACCACAAAGGCACAGCTACCAGAAGGACGACAGGTGAAGCAGCGGCGTGCTAGGATTCACACAAAGTGCAGAGCTGAGGGACCACGAAGGCGCACGGAGCCGTGCTGGGGGGATGGGGAGCTGTGTGCGAGGGCTGAGGACTGGCCTGAGGACGGGGCGGCCCAGGGGACGCCGGCTGTTTGCTCCTGAAGGGGGAGGGCAGCAGAGGACAGGCGCCAGGACCGGCACGGGGCACCCTGCACACCCAACGTGCACGTGCACAGCCTCTTCCAAAGCCCCGGGGAGCCCACCTCCTGGCCTCGCTCTGGGGCGCAGTTTGCAAACCCCAAGGCAGCTGGAAACGCGAGTGTGCAAGGCTGCGGACCCCCGCGGAGGGAAAGCTGTGGGCTCAGCCCCCGCTCTCCGGGCGAGGCAGGCCCTTTCCCTCGCTCTGTTCTGGACCGTCACATCTGACTTTCTCACGTTTCTTCCAGACAACGCATCTCTGTGTGCACGGACGGCTGCGGGCCAGGTGGCACGCAGAAAAGGCAGCTTTGTCTGCGTACGTGCAGGCCCGGGCCTTTGAAGGCACCGATGCCCACCGATCTGCACCCTCGCCGGAAGGAGCACCCGAAGGGCCACGGGGCTGGAGCCCAGCCCCCTCCCAGGACGTCCCAACTTACTGAAAGCTGTTTGGGAGCCAAGGACATTTTCTTGAATCGGTTCCAAACCAGGATGAAGATGCTGGCGCGTGGTATTCTTGCAAAGTATGCAGGCTGAGGAATTGACAGACTTTCTATTTCCATCTAACGTGCAGAACCATGTGCGAACGGCCGCAGACGGCTGCTGTCTGCCAGCCAGAAATAACGGCCTGGAGAATAATAATAAAACAAAGCTGGCACGCAACGGCGCCTGTCCCCAAAGAGGGCCAGTCTTGCGTGTGACAGCAGACGCTTGTTCCTGCCCACACAGTGAGCATTGTTCCTCTCCTCCCGCTCGTCCCGTCCCAACCCTCCCACGCCCGTGGCTGGGCTCCTTCCCTGTTGAAATGCAAGGTGTTCGTTCCGCAAATAAGATTCCACAAACACTTTCTTCCTGCGGATGGACTGCTCTTCTTTCAGGCTGCTGTTTTAACAGACATGAAAGAATTACACACACTTTCTTCTCAAATTCTCTTGAGAGAGAGAGTGTGTGTGTGTGTGTGTGTGTGTACACAGTCTCCGTGACATGAAAACCAATTGCCCATTAGCTCTGTCCAAATATTTAATCCAACATTTTCATGAACAACGACAAAAAAATACTCATCACGCTGGTTTCGGAATGCTGATCAAGAGCTAGAAATTCCCTTTTTTTCCCCTCGTGAAAGGCCACACGCAGTAAGCGCTCATCAGATCCAAGAGTCACCCCAACCAGCTAGATTTTTAGGCCCTGAACTGGAGTGGCTCAGTGGACTGAAAACTGCACACTGAAAGGTCACGTGCCTGGGTTGCGGGCACTTGGGGGCACGTGACAGGGAACAGATCAACGCACCTCTCGTGCGTCGATATTTCTCTCCCGCTCTCTAAAAATAAATAAAATACTTTTTAAAAGGAATTACGAATAATGTTACTATGAACACTTTGAAAAATAAAAACCAACCTGGAAATCCAAACTCCCTTGAGGCACTTGAACAACACAATCCAAAAGGTTCAGGCTCCCACGTGTTTTGCAAGTGTTGGAAGTTCACTACGTTGGCGAAGGACAAAGCAAACGGGTGATGTTGCAATGAAAGGAACAGTTTGAAGGAAGGGCTGACAAATACGTCTTTTCCGTGAGAACCGGAATTGGTACACTGGCTGGGAGGAAATACTTTAGTTTGTAAATAGCACCTGAATACATGCGTCTGATATAAACTTTAGACAACTTGGCAAAAGCAAGGGTCTAAGGCCACACAACGCAGACTTCACTACAGACCGTCACATGCTCTAAGCACCTGTTCCCTTTGTCTCCGTCCCTTAAACATGAGACCACGTAGAATTACGGTGTTTCCCCCCCAGAAGTATAAAGTCATGGGGAGAATGAATCCACATGCACCGTGGGCCTTACACCCCCTCCCCCTCTGGCCTTGCCCCTTGCTCTGAAAAAAATAAATAAAATCTCTTTAAAAATACTTCTTGGCCCTCATTGGTGACACAAAGGATAGGCACCGGCCTATAAACCCAAAGGTCGCTGGTTCGATTCCCAGCCAGGGCACGTCACCAGGTTGCAAGCCAGGTCTCCAGCCAGGTCTGTAGCTGGAGGCAGGTGAAAGGCAACCACACATGGATATTTGTCTCCCTCTCTACCTCTCTCCTTTTCCCTCTCTCTAGAAATAATAAATATTGTTTAATTAAATGAAAATGAAAATGAAAACTTACAGAAAACTCCCCTTGAGAAGCAGCACTTTTCCACACCCCCGGAGTGCAGGCCGCAGTCCAGACAGCCTGAGACGGAGCCGACCCGCACCGGGGGTGCCGCACCCGGGCTCAGCACCACCCCGGGGAGCGACACCTCTGCGCTCGCCCTGGTCGCCAGGAGAGGTGCTCTGGGGTGCGGAGGGGGGCTCCTGTCTCACCACCGGCAGCCCCTGCTCCTTGGAGCCTAAGACGCGGTACAGGTCTCCCCGCTACGTTCACCCGCAACAGAGCAACTCCTTGTGGATGTTTTTAATGCGGAAAAAGGCCTCCGATGCTAGAGGTGCGGTCCGGACGAAATGTATGTACACAACTCATCTCAAGAGGACAACACGTTTTGAATGCGCTCCCAGCTTTGACGCTGACCAACGTTCTCAACCAAAATACGGAGGGAGGCCAACCGCGCCCAGGGGGGTCTCCCAGCCTCTGGCCCCACAGGAAACGCCCTTCCCCCCAGTCTGCAGGAGACTCCATGGGGGTCAAAGCCAAAGAGGTCTCGCCGCTCGTGGGGGTCAGACGGCACCTCTTTTCTGCAGGAACCCCTGGACCCCTCACTCTCACAAGGCCAAGGTGAAGGCCACCTTTCCATGTCAGAGGGGCACCCCAAAAGCCAGGCACCTGGGGGGGCTTTGGCACCACCACAAATAAGCACGCTTTTCTCTCCCACACAGCGTGTCACGTGGAGCCCTTCCCACGCGGGATACGGGGGGGACAGATGGCTACCTGGAGGACAAGCAGATGGGAAGGAGAGGAGGCCACGAATCCGTGTGGGGACCGTTTCTGGCTCCGGTGGAGGCCACCCTTCCTCCAGGGGCCCACCCCCAGCAGGAGAAACAGCTACAAGCTGTTGCCCAGGCAACCAGAGGGAGGCCAGCTCCTGCCGCCCAGGCTCACCCCCAGGGCACGGCCACGGAGACCGAGAGGAGACGGCACCAGCCAGCGTCAGGTCCCTCTCCTGCAGCCGGCGCTCCGGAATGACAGCGGGGAAACGCCATCCCCCCCTGACACCCCAGGAGGCATCCAATCGTAGCAAGTCCTCCGAGAGGGCCGGAAACGGCCCAGTTTTAAAACCTGAGACTCAAAATAACTCCAGACCCCTCCGCCACATGCCACGAACCCAGCTGGGCGCGTTTCGCACCTGGGATGGATGGCAGCCTGCGCCCCAGAAGGGGGTCCCCCACGTTGGGCTACATCCAGTGCCATCTGGAAAGAGTTACCGGGAGAGGGCAGGCAGGCCAGGCGGGGAGGGGCGGCGGGGAAGCCGGGCGGGACACTAGGGGCTGGGCCACTCTGCGCCCGCAGGATGCCATCTGCCAGGGCGTGAGCCGCTTCTTGCTTCGGGGGGCTGCCGGCTGGAACAGGCACGCAGGCTCCCCCCGGCCCCTCCGGTGCCCGGCCCTGCTTGCTCCCTGAACCTCTCCCTGCGCTGAGAGGAAGGGGCCCCTGGCATTCCGGCTCTGTCATCGTTATTCAGGGCTGACTCTCAGCGACCTGCAGGGTCTCAGCTCTCCACAGGTGCAGAGTCCTGACCCAGCATCTGGGTCCTGGTAAGACCCCGCCAGACACCACTGGATAAGTCCATCTGTGCTGCCCCCCGGGTCCAAGGTCACGCGGGAAACAGGCTCCCTGGGAACGGCCTGGGTTCCCGAGGGGACGGTGGCAACAGGACATGGGCTGCCGGCAGCTGGAGAGAGAGAAGGAAGTCCTAGCAAGGGCACCCCCGTTCCTCAGGTCGAGCTGGTCGGAAGACACGGCTGAAGGAGGCACCGCGCCCGCAGCCTTCCCTGGGCTGAGACCCAGCTTGTTGGGTTCCCTCCGGGAGTCCGTCAAACTGCGCAGCACCCGGCAGTCAACACCAGCCTCCCCTGGTGCCGGGCATCGTGAGACCAGCTCCAAAAAGGTGCCCGGTGGGGGTCCGTGCAGCAACTTGCCTCCCTCCCAAAACAAAGCCCTCTCCTCTGGGCCCCACACCTGCAGGACAAATCAGTGAACTGTTCCGATCCACTGGTGTCCAAGCCGTGGTTCGCTGCACCTCTGGGGGCAGGTGGGGAATTGCGTCTCGGGCCCCATGACGACCGACAGACCAGACAGAAGGCCCAGGCCAGGCCCTGCAGCCTGGATTTAACCAGCCCCGCACGCCCCTGTTCTGCATTCTCAGGTCTGAGCATCACTGATCACACCAGCCCTGTAGGTAGCCTAAGGTGTGTTAAAAGTGTGGTCCTAGCCCGGGCTGGTGGTACAGTGGATAAGGCGCCAGCCTGCGAACCCCAAGGTCGCTGGTTTGATTCCCAGCCAGGGCACAGAACCAGGTTGCAAACCAGGTTGCAAACCAGGTCGCCAGCCAGGTCCGGAGCTGGAAGCAAGTGAACGGCAACCCTACATGGATGTCTGTCTCCCTCTCTGTTTCTATACCTACCCCTCTCCCTGAAAGTAATAAATAAAAGCTTAAAAAAGAAGAAGAAGAAGAAGAAGAAGAAGAAGCACAACTAGTAGACTCAAAATAGAGGGCTGTTAAGAATAAATAGTACAGGAAAGGGTGAAGTCAAAGAACTTACAAGCATGACCCATGGACACGAACTAAGGTGAGGGCAGCATTGCTGGAGGGAGTGGTACCTGCGCAAACACAGCACAGGGAAAAGAAATTAAGACAACTGTAAAGCATAATCAATAAAATGTACAAAAAAAAAAAATCAGAGTCGCTGCTGTTGAATCTTTTGCCATCGGGAAATACCAAGAGCCCCATAGGAAGACTCCCCAGGCTGCTGACAGCTGAGGACTGAGGACCCGGCGCCGGGCAGCTATCAATAGTCTGCCTCGTGCACTCGAGTCCGCGGTTGGGATCGAACCGCGGGAGGAAAGGAAGACGCCACGGAACCTGCCGGTAGTGCAGGCCCCACCCTGGGGCCAGGAACCCCAACATCAGCACCAGCATGAATCAGCAAGCCCTGGGGTGTGCACCCCCCAGAGTCAGCAGGTCCCCAGTGGGGCCCCAAAATGCACTTTTCTAACAAACTCCCCATTCTCCCATCGCTCCAGAACCGCCCAAGGCTTCATTAACGAAGCCATGGGGAACGTCGGAGATCCTGATGGCTAGTGCACCTTAGGCACGGCCTCTGGATTCACACGCATGACTGTTTTGTGGGTGCACACTTCCTTTAATCAAGTAGCACCCCCTTATCTGCAGGGGATACAAGCTAAGGCCCCCAATAATGGCATTAAACCTTACATCTGCTATGTTTCTCTCTGCCTACGTAGTCCATAACAAAGTTTCATGTATAAATGGGGCGCAGGAAGACGTTACCAACAACAATTGAGACTGAAATACAACGTAATACACTGTCGCCAGAATTACGAGTATGGTCTCGCTCTGTCTCAAAATGTCTCCCTGTACTGCACTCACCTTCCTGGAGATGGTGTACGAGGATGAAACGCCTACGTGATGACCCTGTTCAAAACCCGGCGTCCTGAAAAACTTGGGAGCTATTTACGTAGTTCTGGAGTTTTCTGACCTTGGTGACCGGCGGGTAACTGAAAGTGCTTACTGGTATGGTTTTCACCCAACGGGACAGGCTGAGAAATTCATTTCCATCAAGCGCGGGTGTCCAGTCCATCGTGCTACAGGGAGTGTCCAGTCAAATTTAACAGCATCTTTATCCCACATCTTCCAAAGTAAGACCAACCTCAGAGATGTTCATTAGGGGTTGCTATTCAACTGTTACACTGTCAGCAACAGAAACACAAAGAAAGCCGCCGCAAGTATAACGTAAATATAGTACGTTTGGAACTGTGCATGTGCACGCGTGTGTGTAAAACCCTCCTGGGTGACACGCCTTCTACTCTTGGTCAGGGATGACAGGAAAGACCGTAGTTCGCTTTAGTCTTGTACACCTCAGGAACAATTCATCTCAACAGTAATAGAAAATCATAGTGAAAAGGTATTTTGTTACTACCCGTACGAGGTGGGAAAAAAAAAAGAGAGTAATGTGGGTGTATTAAATGGCGCAATCTTTGTTTTAATAGCATTATGTGCATGTGCCCCCGAACTCATGGTGATTGGACTGGGTTAAATATCAGCTGAGATTCATGGGACTCGGGTTCTATTTCTGTTGCCACATGGGCTGTTTGATCCGTCCCTTCCTTCTAACCACATCTGTGTTCAGTAACTCAATTATTTAACGTGACTGAATTATAAGAAGGCGCCTCCCGAAAGTATCGAACCAACGTCACTATCATTAAAACAGTTTGTGTGGCCAATACTTTCGGGACAGACCTCCTACCTCACCACCGTGTTCAGACAGAAGCATAGCACCTCTCACCGAATGCACGCATGTCTCCATGAGGCACCTGGGCGGGGCTCTCCCATTTCCACACACGTGCTAAGGACAGAAACCTTCGAACACGTCACAGCAAGAGGAGGAAGAGCAAATTCAGCTGCCTCCATTGACCCACCCAGACTCTCAGAGCTCAGCAAATGTTTGCACCCTTGACAGTCTCAAGTTTCCTTCATGTAATTACGTTTTCCTATCAATGCCATTTTAAGTATTATTGAAACCTCATTGCATTTCTTTGAAATCTCATTCCACGTCTGAGTTTTTCCAAAGGAACACTGAAAGTACTTTGGTGCTGATAGGCATGAAAGTAGTGAACAAGTACTGAAAGTTACATATTCGAGCCACAAATGGGAATTATTGGATGGGCACCATGTTTGGTAGCACAAATGTTATATTGGGGCTGGCTAAAAAGTCTGTTTAGTGTTTTTCCGTAAAATAAAAGACACCGTTTTCATTGTCACCAGTAACTTCATTGATGTGGGTGTTTTGAGGATGTTGGCTGTCTCCCACTATTGGCTTCTAGCGGGGCGAGGCCAGGGGTGCTGCTAAACATCTTCCACAGCACAAGACGCCCCACACAGCAAAGAATGATTTGGCCTAAACGTCATTAGTACAAGAAACTTCACAAACTGCTTCTGACACATTCGGTCTGTCCCAGCACCTTCTCCGCACAAGGCATAAATGTTTCTTTTTGCATTTCTGTTACCTTTTCTTTTTTTTTTTTAAGATTTTATTTATTTTTTCAGAGAGAAGGGAAGGGAGATAGGAAGAGAGGGAGAGAAGCATCCATGTAGGGTTGCCTTTCACCTGCCTCCAGCTGGGGACCTGGCTGGAGACCTGGCTCGCAACCTGGTTATGTGCCCTGGCTGGGGATTGAACCAGCGACCTTTGGGTTCGCAGGCCAGCGCCTTATCCCCTGTGCCACCAGCCAGGGCGTTTTACCTTTTTTGAAGCAATAAATCACAATCCACCAATGTGCATATTCTTCCATCTTCGATAACGGAATGGCTGCCCATCCACCAGTTTTGATGTTTTGGGTCTTTCCTTTCGTGCACACTGATGCGACAACCGTCACAACACAATGGGGCACAATTGTTTCCCATACGGTTAAAGACAACTAGGCGGCAGCGCCATCCTTCCAGGAAAAGAACATCAATGGACTTGCACAAAGCTCAGAGGACTTGGCAGAAGGGCTGGGCCCCGGCGGCGGGGTTCACCCTGCGGCGCAGCGCACCGGGGACCAGGTCTCAGGTGAGCAGCACGGGAGCTTACCTGCACCGCTTTGATGGGAGCGACCCCGGGGCTGTGGGTCCGGGTCTGGCTGCAGCGGCCCGGGGCTGGTGCACGAAGTTCCAGCTGCAGCCGCAGAGCGCGGGGCTCGGCCGCTCCCCCTCGGACCGCCGCGCGGGGCGCGTCCCTGTCCCGCCCGCACGCGGCTGCGGGCGTCCTTCCACGTGGCTGCAGGGCGCGGGGCACTGACCCGAGGCCGTGCGTCCCGGTTGCGGGCGGCTCTTTCCTGGGGACGCTGTTTCCTCAGCCGCTCTGAGCGGGTGACCGTGACCATGACCTTGACCGTGAGCGGGCGGAGCGCGCAGCCCGCGCAGCCCCCGCCCACCGGAACTGGAACCGTCAGACTCCCGCAGGCGCAGCCCGAGCCCTGGGGCCGCGGCACTGGCGCGGGAACCGGAACCGGAAGTCTGCGCGGCGGAAGTGGTGGCGCACAGACACGGCGGGGCCTGGGGAAGCTGCCCGCATGGCCGGCACGTGCTCGCTGGCGCCCAGGGGACCTCGCGGACGCGCTCCTGTCGCGGTAAGAGCGGGCTGTCGCTTCCCAGGCCAGCGGGGCGGCGGGCACGGACCGGCGTGTTCCTGGACCGGCTGGGGCTCCGGCTCTGTTCCGCGCGGTGGCCGCCGTCACGTGCTGATGGAAGGGGCCGCTGTGGGCAACGTCGGCCCCTCCATCAACAAAGCACCGCTTACCTGGCAGCCTTCTGCCTAAGAGGGGCGGGGTTGGGGGGGGTCGTCTACCACGAGGTCTGTCCCGAAACTATCGGCCTCGCTGACCTTTCATTATATTGGCATTGGCTTGATACTTTCGGGACAGGCCTCCTGGCTCCCGTTGCGGAGGGACTGTTGGAAGGTTACGAGGTAAGGGGACCCTACAGAGGGCTCCCCAGTTTTCATGAGCTTGATTTCCCTGCGGCCAGGAACGACCGAACCGAGTTTGGCAAAAAGGAAAGGTATTTTGTGTATTCGGGAGGGGAGTGTGTGTACAGATTTATACGAAAGGTGCAACTATGCCGTTAAATCCCACTTGCTTTAAAAACACGTGTGATGTACAGTCCTGCCTGATGAGCTTTGGAGCGGACCGGCACGTGGGACCAGCTTTCAGACACGCCACAGAAGTGCGCAACTTAGCGTTTCAGTTGTAAGTTCCGAGGTGCCAGCCGCCGCTATCCCCAGTTAGGGGCGTTGCTCTTATATCGCAGGTCGGTCCCTGTTTCTGCACAAGTGCATGTCACCCTTTCTGCCCTTTGCTCCCCATTCTGAAACCAGGTGAATTCTCAGTGCACAAGTGCATGTCACCCTTTCTGCCCTTTGCTCCCCATTCTGAAACCAGGTGAATTCTCAGTGCACAAGTGCATGTCACTCTTTCTGCCCTTTGCTCCCCATTCTGAAACCAGGTGAATTCTCAGGTTGCTTGTCTGCAGGTCAGCCAGGGAGGAGAGAGCGGGACAGGGAGAGAGAAAGGCGCCTGTCTGCACATCCATCTGGGCGAGGTAAAGTGACCATGTGTCCATCTACATGTTTGTCCAGGCAAACCAGAGAGGGAGAGAGAGAGGGAGAGCGCCAGAGCCACTGCGCGTGCCTGCCACCCTATTTTAAGGTGGCGGCCTGTGACACAGTGGTAGGGCCACGTGTGAAATCTCACTGTAGCCCTGTAAATTCTTTCATCACCAGGCTGTGGTCAAAAACCCCTCTCATCCTCTTGGGGTAAGAGGTTTATCCAGTCATTTGCATAACCAAGAAACTAGCTACCAGCCATAGATATGCAAAGTGTCTCTCAGGAAAAAAGGCTGACTTCAGTGTCACACCCCAAATGGCAAAGAATGGGGGATTCTGGCTTTCTCCCACTCTGTTAACAGTAAGACCAACCTCGGCTTCAGCAGAGCCTGGGGAAGTGGAAAGGGAGAAAGAAGGGGGGAGACAGAGGATTCACCAGCCCAGGGTCCTCCACAAACCCCACATTGCTCTCTGTTCGAGGACATGAGTGCAACCTCACCAAGAGTGTATGTTCCAGAACAGTTGTTCTTTAAGTTCCTCCGTTGAAAAAATAAATAAAATGAAAATGAGGCTTTTATAGGGGATGGGGAGATGACTGTCCCCTCACTGGACATGTACAGAGTAAAACCTTAAATAACTGGCACTACCCCTGGCTGGTGTGGCTCAGTGGATGGGCACAGGCCTGAGAACCGAAAGGTCTCCGGTTTGATTCCCAGTCAGGGCACATGGCTGGGTTTCAGGCCAGGCCTCCAGTTAGGGGCACATGAGAGGCAACTACACATGAATGTTCCTCTCTCTCTCTCTCTCTTTCTCACTCCCTTACCCTCTCTCTAAAATAATTAAAATATTAAATAACTTGTTCTAAAGAAGCCTTTGACGCTGTGGGGCAGATTCTGCGCATCCCTTTCCCTCCGTTGTTTCTGGGAAGAGAAGGGTGACTGAGTTCACCAGGGTCACAGGCTCTGTTAGCACAGTCGCTGTCCCAGGTGGCCATAGGCTAGCACTTGTGCTGCTGGGACCTAAGTTGGAGACTCCTAAAGACTTCAGAAAGTTCTAGCTTTCCTGATGGATGCAGCTTCCTTCCTCCCTCCCTTTGCTTCTCCCTTCCTCCCTCCCTCCCTCCCCCCCTTCCTCCCCTGAGCTCAGAACAAAGACATTTGGGGAAGCCATCCCTGCAAACACAAGGCAGTGAGCGTGAGGGTTGAGGGTACAGGCTGAACACAAGACAGGA
Organism: Noctilio leporinus; assembly: GCA_004026585.1. Lineage (NCBI taxonomy): Eukaryota > Metazoa > Chordata > Mammalia > Chiroptera > Noctilionidae > Noctilio > Noctilio leporinus. The sequence continues at coordinate 36,647 of PVIW01010750.1, forward strand.
ACAGGGGACCCTCTGGGTGCTGGGGGGGGGGGGCAGCCCTGGAGAAGCTGTGGCTGGGTCTTTTGTAATAAGAAGTTAATTCCTGCTTGGTTAACACCATGAGTTGACTTCATCACAGGCAGCAAAACCCCAGGGTAATTGATAGCATTAGCCCAGTATTGCCCAAACTTATTTGGACACACAACCAATTTTTCCTTGTAGAATCCATTAACAATATCCACAGAATTATCCTGCTGGGCATATTTTAGGAACAAGTAGACAGTAGTATTAGAAAAGACTTAATGGGGGCCTGGGAGGGGGGCTCCTCTATGACAGCATCTTGAAAACCCAGGGGGCTGCTCCTTACAGGGAGCCTGGGACACAGGAGTGAGTTTTATGGCCTGTTAACCACCATCAATAATAACTCCGGCAAGCATTACATCCAACACATATTAGCCACCTTTATTTTTACAAATATTCAAAATAATTATGTCCCCCTGTGAAATGTATAATCTATTTTTTATTACTGATTTGCATCACCAGGACAGGAGTTATCATGTAAAACGTCTTCCCTGAACATAGTGGTAGTGTAATATACCTCCCTGCTGCTTCCCACCTACAGAAATTCAACATAAGCACCAGCTCTTGACGATTATTATTTTACAAATCCTGATGGCTCATAAGTCTGGGAGGCAGGGTGTGGGGACTGAGACAAAACCTAAGACTCCTGCTTAAAGGCTGTCCTGGCGCTCTGCCACTGACCACACATAAAAATTCACTGTTTTCCCAGCAATCATCATACCCCTGACCCTCTTGGAAAACAGGCAGATCTGCTAGTCACTGGGCCAACCTTTCTCTGTGGCCGCTGCTGCAGGGAGCTGGGGGTGGCTGCCACACCTGGCTTGCTTCCCTCTTAAAAGTCACCTGCGTGATCCCTCAGGCGTCTAGTTTGACATCAGATTCCCAGATTCTGCCTTTGTATCTGCAGTTGACCGTTGATGCCTGGGTCCCCAAAGGTTCGATGGCTCTCTGGGAGCAACAGGACTCTTCAGAGCTCCCCGAGGTACCTGTAAAGTGTGACCAGGGCTCAGGGCCCCACTGCAAAGCCATGTTGGTCAGTCTCAGCTGCACCCAGGGCCCTGTTGGAAGCCCCACCTCAATCACATGTTCAGTGACTTCCACTACCACGTCTATGTAGATGACTCCCAGCTTAATCTCCCCCGACACTTTCTAACTCCATCTCTATACTGTGACCCAAAAACCACTGCAATTCTCTGGGACACTTTATTATTTAGACATTGGATCTCCCAGAGGGGTTCTCTGATTGTCATCCTCTTTTTCTCCTCTTAACCCTCTCCTCTTTTATTCTCTACTTTCTGTCGCTTTTTCTCCCTTTCATTTTTGGTGGTAAGCTCTTTCTGCACTATCCCATATTCCCTCGGCACATATGCTGTCCTGTCTGCTGGGCTATTTTCCAGGAGCTGATGCTTACAACTGCTGGCCTGAGGACTTTGTATGGTGACCAGATCCATTGTGCTCTCATGAATAGCAGGCTGTAAATGCCAAGGAATTATTCTGTCTTGCGAGCAGCCTTCCATGAATGACTGATCAGCTTTTTTCCCTTTGCCTATTTCTTTGGAGATAAATCCAGGAGGTTGCATTATCGACAGCCTGTTCCTTTTCCACCGCCCAGTAGTAGTCCACATCATGGATATACCACCGTTGGCTTAACTAGCCACCTGTTGCAGGACACGGGAGGTTGTTTCCCACGTGTGGTCATGACAGATAAAGCCACTATGAACATTCATATGTGGGCCTCGGTGGGCACATGAATTTCATTTCTCAGAGACAAAAGCCCAGGATGTCAATTGCTGTGCGCTGCGGTATTTCCTGGCGTCAAGTTTTTGAAGTGTCATCAATGTTGACATTGGACTTAACAGCAATGGAAAGTGTTGGCCAACTTCAGGGCAGCTAGAATGAGGTCAGCGTAGGGCTACGTGAAAAGTATTCATCTCAGGCACTATGGAAACGGAATTGGGCATGAAGGGGCCAGGCCACCATTGTAATCCTGACTCCAGAGTCGAAGACCATGAACCAGAAGGGAGTCTGTGGGCGTCAGCAGGAGGAAGGGATCCAAGGGGCAAAGTTCTTCGCAATTTTCTGACAGTTAATTCCACAGCTGGAAATGGGCAGCCTTATAAAATAGGGCCCTCTGGACTTCTTCAACCCCCGGGAGGATATTCGAGAAGAAATATAAACAGAGCAAAGCAGAAAAGAAACTCGTTGTGCTTAAATTTATTTTTAATGAACGTGTCCCTTAAAAAATGATTCCTGTAAACAAAACTATGGCTCAAGTAATAGGCAAGAGAAAAATCTCCACTCCCATTTTTTTTCCTGTCTGCAGCCTCTCAGTTCTGCTTTTGATAAAATAAAATATAATGTGTCTCTGTGGGTAAATGATCATTTTCCCCTAATAGATTCTAATGCAAACTATTTTTGGAGAGCCCCATTGGAAAATTGCTCCATGTCTATAAAAAGCATGTGTATTTTGAGAAATAAAAGATGAGAAACAAGAAGAGAAAGATACTTTTTTTTAAAAAATGCTGTAGCCTGTCTGGTAATAGCTTGAGCCAAGAATCTGATGTCCTGAGAAAACCATTCCTTCCGATGGTCTTAGAAAAGGAAGAACCCAGATAAAAATAAGCCTCTAGCAAATGGAGCCTGGACAAGAATCTATCCCAAGAAAATCTCGTTAAAAATATATATATTATCTCACTTGCACATCTTATTTTGGCTGCCTAAAAGACAAATTATAATTGAATTTTTTAAAAGAAAAATTCTCTCTTTAGCTTCTTACTACAGTGGTGAACTGAAGTTGAGGGGGGAGGTATTTTGTATTGTTTGGTGTGAAGCTGATCACAAGCAAAACCACCATTCCATTTTCAACCTTGGCTGCTCAGGAAAGCCGGTTTCAAAGCAGAAGAAAAATCCATCAAAACACACAAGGAAGCAGAAAACCTGCCGAGATCCACGGGTACTGAGTTTTGTTCAGCTGGAAGGTCTCAGGAATTCTCAAAGTGGATAAACAAGTATCGGTCACCCCCATCCAACAGACTGCGGGCTCCTTCGGTGTCAAGTCTTTTTCCCGGAGAGCCTCTTTCTGCAGCCTGTTTCGGTGTCCTGCCTGCACAAGCAACACAGGGTTCTTGTTCCCAAGATGACTTGAATGAGACGTCAGGCGATGCTTCGTGTTGGGGAGGCAGCCCCCAAACTCTGAGGCCTCTTGTCATGAGGGTGTATTAGGGACTTGCTGACAGGGGCATCTCCCTACAGAGCAGGCCGTTTGGCTTTCCACCGTATTTAACATCAACCATCTTGTTCCAAGGCTGCCAACGTAGAGATTTTCGGAAACACATCCGTGCCCTTCAGCTAGCCTGCAAATCTCACATTTCCCAGAGTTTTTTCCATGGGAATCTATTCCGTATGGAACCACAGCACAAAGGATTGTGTATCTCACGACCTATGTACTTGAATTAGCCTTAGAGGAGTTCAAGCCCTTAAGAATGCATAGCCGGGCAAGGGTGGGGGGAAATAATTCCAAGTTTGAGAGCCATTCCTTACAGAGAAGCTTTTAAATCTTTTGTCCACTCACCAAAGGAGTGTCCTTAAAACCACTCTTCTGTCCAAAAGCAGATCACATCCGTGGTTCTTCAGCTTGCTGGGTTTCAGCTCATTTTTTTAAAACTGTAAATTATCGTTGGGCTGTTTGAATCCATCGTGCCTGCTTGTTTACGGGGAAGTGGTACATTTACCACACACATTCTCCAGTGTCCTTAAGAACATGTAACGGAAGCACAGGTGACTAGGGTGACCCACCTGGAAGATGGCGCCCGAGATGGCCACCACCTGGAACTCACGTGTTGCCATCGTCCACTCCCATGCTGGACCGGGACTGGCCCTGCGTAGCCAACAGACTACAGGAGAAATGACTGTGTGACTTCCAAAGCTAGGTCACAGAAGGTATCCAGGTTTCCACCTGGGTCTTTCGGAAGACCCACTCCAGCAAAGGCCGTGCACCGTGCTGTGCGGAGCCTCAGCCAGCCGTTGAAGAGGTCCCTCGGAGGGGGACTGATGTCCCAGCCAAGTGGTCCCAGCCGCCATGGTGGCAGATCCCCCAGCCCAGCCCGGCCCCTGGATGACTGCAGCCCTGGTTCAACAACAGACTCCAGCCTCCTAAGAGAGCCACCGGCACCCAGCCAAGTCCCTCCGAAAGTCCTGATGCAGAGCCAGCAGGGAGGGAAGTTAGGACCATTGCTTTAAGCCACTGCGTTTGCGGAGATGCCATGGTAACCGCAGCACAGACGTACTGGGCTGGCCGAAAAGTCCACTTTGCGTTTTCACCAGTAACGCTATTGATCTGGATACACGGAGTATGTCTACTATCTGCCGTGTGGTGGAACATTGTTTGCCTTTGGTTAATGTCTCAGTTTCATCGCTGTCAACTTTAACTGGTCTGCCTGACTTGGAGCGTCGTCCAGTGAGAAACCTGCAGCGCGAAACTTTGCAAACCACTTTTGACACGCTCGGTCGGTCACAGCACCTTCTCCACGCACCGCACAAATCTTTTTAGTGTGCGTTTCAGTTGCGTTTTTACCTTTCCTGAAGTAAGGAAGCATAATGCCAAAAATGTTGTGTATTTTCTTCCATCCTCAAGATGAGGATGGCTGCACAGAAGTTCACCAATTATGATACTTTTTCTTTTAATGCATGCTGATAGGACAGCTGTCACAATACAATCTAACTCAATTGTTTCAAATGAAGTTGAAGACAACTACCCACTAGGACAGCCATCATTGGAGGGGGGAGGAGGAACCTTTTGGCCAACCCAATATACACGAACCAAACACAGGTTTGAGAAAGACTCAACTTAAAAATTTTTCCCAAGGTAACAGCCCTCTCTCATCATTCAGCAGGTCCAATAAAATCATCTTTTATCAGTAAAGATACTGATAGTCTTTCAAGTGTCAAAAATTGAACATAGCTATTTTCTGCATCAATTAAAATTATTCTCCTTTGAACCACTGTATGTCTTCCTACAAAACTCCTCTCTGATCATATTCTGATAAGAGAAGCAGAGGTGGCCCGTATGCCTCCCCAGATTCGTCCATGGTTGTCTTAATATGGTTGTCAGCAATCTACGTGACTTAGGAAATTCTGCATATAAGTGATTAAAAAACTCAAATTGAGACTATGTAGAGCATGATTTTGTCTATAAAAAAAAAAAAAAAAAAAAAAAAAACGTAATAGGCCCTGGCTGGTAGCACAGTGGATAAGGCACCGGCCCGCCAAAGGTCGCAGGTTCAATTCCCCAGCCAGGGCACATAACCAGGTTGCAAGCCAGGTCTCCAGCCAGGTCCGTGGCTGGAGGCAGGTGAAAAGCAACCATACATGGATGTGTCTCTCCCTCTCTGC
>PVIW01010751.1:0-14832 GCA_004026585.1 Noctilio leporinus
GTCAGGGGAACGGGGTAGAGGGGAGGGAGAGGTAGAGGCAAAGATGGGGAGCAGCTTAGACAAGAACCTAGTATAAAGGAACCATGGACATGGACAACAGGTGGGATTGACTTTGGGGGGAATGGGTGGGTGGGTGGGGGGACAGAGGGGAGCAAAAAGGGGATGGATGTAATACAACAACAATAAAATTAAAAAAAAATACACAATGGTCTCTACAGTAAATTTCATATAGTCACTGACACTCACAGAATGCTTTTACTCATTTTGGCTGACATTTTGTATTAGCTAATTTATGGTTGTAATTCAACCATGATTAGACTATGGACACATACTTAACAATTTTATGATTCAACAAAGAAGTCTTTTAGGTTATTGAATGAGCAAGTGTAGTTTTGTCATAAGAGGTGGTCATATTTTCATTTACGATAATAAGTAAAATGAAAGTGAATCATTGATGATGTATGTCAAAACTTGATCATCAATAACACAAGTGACTTTGCTGAATCAGACAAGAGTTTTTGAGTACTGGAAAGATGTTTCCTCAATTTTTTCTTTAAGTATAATGGCTACAGACATGACGTACTTTGATGTTTACTGCATTATTAACATTTCTTGATCATACTTAAGTCTATACAATCAATGAAGCAGTAAATCAAGCTCACATTTATAGTGTTTGCCAATTTCTGTGGTGTTATCACATACACACATTATTGCTGATTTCAAGCTATCATTATGAAATCACTAATGGCATAAATTTTCACTATATATATATAATTTATGTATATATAACTTTAAGAGCATAGTAATAGTAAAATATAGAAAAATATTTAGGACTTGATTACTTTTGAGTATGTATTACCTTTATTTTTAATATATTTATTTTTTTAATTTTTAAGTTGAAATTATTTAACTTTTAATTATGACTTTGAATTATGACTGTTTAACAGCTGGATCCTAACTACTGAAAATTTAGCAATTGGTTTTTGGGAACCAGAGTGAGCTTGCTCCAACTCTCCCTGATCTGACTGACACCTCAAGGGGAGCATGTCTTCAACCTTCTCTGGCCATAGAGCTAGGCACAGTGGCCCAGGACTATCAGCCCTCTGTAAATATGTGCTCGTGAAGGGTGACTTGCATTATTTATCTTCCTAGTTTGTAAACTCCTTGAAAGGAAAACAATATTATAGTCATGTTTGAATCCTCAGTCCCCAACACAGGGCCTGGCACATAGTACGTGCTCAGCAAACTGATGAAAGAGCAAGTTTACACCCTAATGATACCTAAAATTCTTTGTATGGAAATAGAAATGACCCACAACTACCACAAGTAGGGCATTAGAGAGGGTAGATGTTGATAATTTTCTGGTTATTATTTCTTAAGATTAGCTCATGGAACTGCCTGTGTTAATGGTCGAGTGCTGCACAACAAATTACCACACTCTTGATGGATAACACATATGGGGGACCCCCAACCCTCAAAATCCCTTGGTGCCTTGGATGGAATTAAAATTTCTCATGCAGCTTGTGCTAGGGAAGAGAAGGCTGGCAAGTGTCTAAGAGACAAATACCTTGATTGCCCTCCTCCAAAGGTTTTTATTGAGTATACAAGGTTGGGGATGCACGTACACACCATAAATCATTACCTCCGAAGAATATTCTATAGAAAGGGAGTTGTTACTTTTATATGACAATAGAAGGAATGTGATGATCCACTTCAGGCTATAGTCTGTTAGACAAGGTGACACCAAGAACTCTAGGTGGCCCATAGAATTTTAGGGAGGGTGAGATTACATGTGGGTTAAAGTTTAACATCTGCTGTGGATGCAATACACAAGTCACGGAAGTTTAGGTCACAGGGCAGACTTCAAAGACATATGGAATGTTCTCAAGCCATACTCTCACCAGGGCCCCCGGGCTACAGCATTGAAGCTTATATGTACCCAGCTTTCCTGGCTTTCAGTTAGGTCTTACAGGCTTGGCCTGGCCTGCATAGGGCTCCATGCCCTAACACCTTCGCAGAGGGACCCAGATGAACACATAGTTATAAGCTCCAAGTTTCTGTGTGTTAGGAGTCTGGGTTCATTTTAACTGGGTCTTTTGCCACATTTCACAAGGCTGCCATCAAGGTGTTACTTGGGTTGCATTCTCATCTGGAGGTTCAAGTGGACAAGAATCCACTTCAATACTCCTTTGGATTCTTATGTAATTGAGGCTGTTACACAGTTCCTTGTGGTTATGTGATTGAGGGTCCCAAGTGTTTTTTGGCTGTGGGTTGGAGACCACCCTTAGGTCCTAGAGACCATTCTCTGTCCTTTGCTGAACTGGCTCCCTCACCATAACTGTGCACTTCATCAAGCTGTCAAGAATTCCCCTCCCCTCAAGAGAGCAAAGTCCCTGTTTTAAGGGCATCACCTGATTAAGTAAGACCCACTGAGGTTAACCTCTTTGTAGATTAATGGAAAGTAAACTAATTTGGGACCTTATAGGAGCAAAATCCCTTCATGTTTGCTTTATTCTTTTGAGTATGAGTAAATTAGTTTTTTTCACACTCAGAGGAAGGGATTATTTAGGCTGCAACCACTAGGAGGTGGAAGTCATTAGGGTCTGTCATTGTGTGTCCCTGCTCCCAGTACCATCATGAGGTATGACTTATCTAATGCTCTGTTGGGCACATGGGAGGAGCCAACACATCTGGTAACCCCAAATCCTGTGCTTCTGAGTGTCCTGAGTGTTTGGTGAAATTGGTAGGTTTCACAGAGAAGGTAGCATAAAAAATAAACATGTTAGGCTTAGGTGTGAGGGGCATCAGTGGCAGGCAAGCTCTTCTTGATTTTACCTGGGGGGCTGTACTGATGATGAGAGGAGGTTGTGAAATAATGCATTGGAAGAAGTGAACTCAGTACCTTGGATAGATCTCTCCTGAAATGTACTGTATGTCAGCAAGGCAGGAGACATTCGTCCCCTTACTTCTGTGGGGCTATTGGAGGGGCCTCAGGGCATCAATGAAATAGTTCATCTTCTGAGTTTCATTGGTTTGAATTTTTTTGTAACAACACCCTCTAAACTAAGGACATCCAGACCTTGAAAAAGGGGGTCCTGGTGCCACTCCCAACTATAAAATTGGGGGGTTTCCCACTTCATCTGATGTTTCTACAGTAAATACTTAATGACCCCTGGCTGTGTACCAGGTTCCATGGGAGGCATGGGGAAGAGTAGAAAATAAACTTTCCATCATGGAGTTCCCAAGCTTGTAGGAAGGCCACAAAAAGATTAGGTAACAAAATAAAGTGTAAAAATGTTTTTGAAAGAGATTAAGTGAAAAAAAATTCAGGGAGCACTGTGTTAGATGGTGTGGTCTGCAGAGGTCTTCAAAGGAAATGGCACTTAGATTGAAACCTAAAAATAAGAGGTCTCCAACCACTCTTAATGGGGGAAGGACATTCTAGGAGTATGGACCAGGGTACACAAGTCACAGACTGAAAAAGTTCTTGGTGTGGTTAGAGTGTAGGAGTGAGAAGGAAAAGGATGCTTGTTGAGGGGAACAGGGGCAAGATAATGAAGATACATTATTTGGGAGACAGAATTGGAAGGATTTGATGAGTTGAAATTGGAGGATGAGGGAAAGCAGTATCACAAATAGCTCTTGGCCATTTACAGGAGAATAGGTGGACCCAGATATTGAATTGGGTCCCATTCCTGCAGCCTTCCTGTGGTATGAACCAGTGATCTGCTGGTAAAGTGCTTTTTCCTTCTGCAAAAAGCTCTGATTTGTAGCATTTGCTGATTTCTGTGCTATAAATCCTCTCACCCTCGCCAACTTCAATCTATCAACCAGTTCACACAAATCCTGGATAGTTTCTCATCAGATCCCAGAGCTGGTGGGAGCCATCCCATCAAACCACCCCCAGGTCTTAGCATACTCTTCTCTTGGGAGCAATTCAGCAGGCTTTCAGGCCTGTGAGTGCTCCTTCCCTTCCCATCACCTCTATACCTCTTTTTCTTTATATTTTCCCACAGACATCTGAGGTGGCAGCCACAGAGACAAAATAAAACAAACAAACAAACAAACAAACACTCTCTTATTGCTGATGGCTCTCAGGGACCTTGTTCCATAGGTTTAACGACAATTGTCTAATTGTGTCTTAGAAGCTCATTCCGAAAAAAGCTGATAGATAAAGTAGTGCAATCAATTGTCTTTAAAAGCATTTAGGAAAGCTCAGGCTGTAATTAGAGTTGGTCTGACTGATCCTGTTTGAATAGACAGAAGCAGGAAGGAACTGCAGCCCTGGAATAAGTAGAGGACAGCTCCTGAGTCAAGTCCTGTTTCCTGAATCCCCTTACAGAAAGCTCTTTCAGAACCTCAGCTTTGACGTGTTCCATAAATCAGTTTCATTCCATTCATGTGGAGCACGCCACCCTTATCCCCATGTCTTAAGCTAAGACCTTGGAGGCAACTTTGACCCAGCAATCTCACTTGTTACCCACATGTAGTAGTAGGTATCCCCATATCTGTCTCCAGCATCTGTCATCTGGTTTGTCTCTGTCTTTAATCCATCCTCTGAGACACAGCAGCCCAAACTTCCTGCATGGCCTGCAGGGCCCTGAGAGCCACCCCCACCTCTCTGGCTTCATCTCAGGCCAACAGCCCCTTGTGCTCCTGCTCTGGCCCCAGGAAGTATTTAATTTCTCCAGGTTTCCATGTTTTGTTTTGTTTTTTTCTTTTGCCTTTGCACATTCTGTTTTCCCTCCATGGAGCACTCTTTCCTATTGGATGAGTCAGGACTGGTTAGGTTATTTGGTGATAATAAATTAACCCCCTTGATTTCAATCATTTAGCATATTAAAATTTATGTTTCACTCCTGCAATGTGCAGTGTGGGTTGGGTGGTCCTTCTCCATCTGGAGAAGTGGCCTCCAAGGTCACTGGTACAAAATAAAAGAAGTTAAAGGAAGAACCTGGTTTATTTTTTGGTTAATATTGGTCACATGGCCCCAACTAAACTGCAAGGGAGGCTGGGTAATTTAGGGGAGCACATGGGATGCTTGATGAGCATCACTGCTTGGTGCTACCCCCTTTTCCTCTTCTGACTCATTCTTAGGTTCATCAGGAAAAATCATTTTCCTGGGAAGCCCTCCCCAAGCCTCTAGCACTGGGTGAGAGTTTCCTACTATGTGTGGCCCATACACACCCTCATCCTGTCATGCATCCCCCTGGATGGTTTGGCCAGCTGCCAATCCCTTGTGAGGCTGTGAGCTCTGTGAAGGCCAGGACCACTCCTGTCTCTTACTCAGGGCTTCCTTCCCCTTGGTGCTCAGTACAGTGCCTGCCATACAGCAGGGCTCAGTGGATGATCCTGGAGTTGATGGCCAGTCTTTTCCCTGGCATTCAGGGCTCTTTTGGATATGACCTAATCCACAACACTTCTCTGTCCTTTTTGCCCACTGTTCTGGGTTTTAGGTCTTTTGCTTTTAGTTTGGTACATAAACCCTTGGACTATTGTGTGTGTGTGTGAATCAGATTGCCAGCTTCAGCATTTACCAATCATACGACCCTAGAAAAATTGCTTCATGGCTCTGTGTGTGTGTCTCAGTTTCCTCATCTGAGATCAAATGAATCCCATCATAACTATTTAATTGTGGGGATTCAATGAAAAGCTGCTTTAAAAATGCATCATCATTATTACAGGGCATGGCAAATACCATACTTCATTGATTTTCAGATACGCATTTGTTTTCACCATTTAACAATTCTGAAATCTATGCATCTTACAGTTGCTACTAAAAAAATACAGTGTCATGCCCTGGCTGACTAGTTTAGTTGGATGGAGCGTTGTCTTGTGCACCAAAAGGTTGCATGTTTGATTTCCAGTTAGGGTACATACCTAGGCTGTGGGTTCAATCTCTGGTTGGGTGGGTATAAGAGGCAACCGATCGAAGTTTCTCTCTCTCTATCTCTTCCCCTTCCTCTCTCTCTATCTCTTCCTCTTCCTCTCTCTCTAAAAGCAACAAACAAAACAAAACAAAACAAAACATACCCTCAGGTGAGGATAAAAAGGAAGAAAGAAAACAGCATCATGGTTCAGATTGTGGCTTTTGTTCTTTCTTGATGGTACATGAAATATTGGTGTGTCTTAGATTTCATGACTTACAAGAGTTAATAATGGATCATTACTATTATTTTGTGCTCTTAAAATGACCTATACCTCTGGTAATCTTTCACCTGTGGACATTTCACTCATCCTTCTATACCTTTTGGTTAAAATGAGTTTGAAAATTCAAGGTGAGGATACCTTTCCTATCAGCACCTTATAGCGAAAGAGGTGTTGTCAATTTTGCCTCATTCAAAAGGCCTTCCTGCTCTTCTCACACACTCTCTCTTTTAAAAAAAAAGTTTCTCCTAGTGTAGCACTAATCAGAGTCTACTTTGGACCTTATTAAAAATTAGTTTACTAATATCAGTCACATCTAATTTTTAAGCACTTAAATGTACTATGTCACTGAACCCCCACAACCTATGAAACAGGTATTATTTCTAAGGTGAGGAAATTGGAGTACAGAGAGGTTTGGTAACATATAAAAAGATACACATCCAGAGCCTGGGGGAGCTAGATTTTCAATGAGCTCTGGCTGGTGGGAGACTGCACTAAATAGCCTCTTGTATATGCCTGATTCATCTTTGGGCTGTCCACGATCCATAGCACACAGCATAGGGACCACCACACAGCAAGTGCTCAAATCATCTTACTTGCTTATTAATGAAAGAGGCTGTCTTGGATTGGCACCTTCGTATGGTTAGCAATGTAAATCCTCAGTTCTCATTCTCATATCAAAAACTGTATTAGATTCTTCCAAACGTTGCCCAGTGAGAGAGGTTTTATTTTTTATTTATAGCCTTTGCCCTTTCCAAAGCCATTCTGCTCAAATGTTCCCACTGTTCCCCTTTTAATAAATCCCCACCCACAACTCATAGGCAATCGCATTATTTATCCACTGATCCCAACTGGTGCAGCCCATCCAGCCTTTTGGAAGCATCTCCTTGACAGCAGCTGGTGCTATTGGATGGCCGCCCAAAGGCACAATAAGGAACCCCACGGAGTTACTGAAAACACTTCAATGTACCATTCACTCCCACCCCAACATCTGCCAGACACTGCCTCTGAAAGTCGATTCAGCCCCTGGGGCTGCTGAAAAGGTGAATTTTCTTATCCGTGACCTCTTGACATGTTCTTATGGAAAATCAACTTTTGCCCATGAGCAGGGAAGAGTGTGCTTGCGGAGCTGGGATATGAGGCCAGAGTTTTGCCTTGTGGGGCGAGGAGGCGATGTGGTGCTAGGAGGCGATGTGGTGCTGTGCGCGCACTTACTTGAAAATGGCTTCCAGCGGCAAGTCTACCGGGGACTTCTGCACACCTCAAATGAAGCCTCCTTGCCTGCAGCTGGCTTTGGTAAGCACAGAGTGCTCGAGGAAGGAGAGAAATAGAGAGAATGAGCATTTGCCTTTAAAGTTGGGAGCAAGGTGAGGAGGAACTAAAGGCCACAGTCTTAGGACGGTAGGTCAGGCGGGTGGGAGTCCTAGAAGATCTGTTTCTCAAACAGACTGAGGAATTGGGTAGGGCTCAGGCAGCGGGAGCCTTGTGCCCGCCTCCTGCTATTCCTTCTTTTATCTCCTTGACCCCTTGGTCTTCCCTAGCCATTTCTTCAGGAATTTTCTAAGGGAAGAGGTAGCTGTGGCAGGTCCTGTTCACTTGGAGCAGTCCATGGGTTTGCCTCAGGCCTCACCCTCCAGACTGAGCCTCATGAACCTCTATCATTTAGGGCTCAGGAACAACTGTGCCTCACTAGGCACTACTACTCTTTGGGTATTCCCGATTCCTGGGGGTTTCCTATGGAAGCTGGGTAAATTCTGGATAATACAAAGAGCATTTCTGATGCTAGTAGGAGATTGAGAAGGAATGAGGTGGCCTCTGGGTCCTTGCAGGCACTGATGTCCTATTTATCCACTGGTTTATTAACCCACCTAGATGGTCATTCATCAAGCTATGGTGGAGAGCAGGGTTTCCTGCCTTGCCTTCCTGCTAAATGTTGCCTTTGACCACCCTGATTTGCCTCCTGTGTATTTGACACCTTCCTTTCCATCCAAGATGGGTTTGTGGTTGCCATCCTGGTTCTCAGAGTTTTTATCATATATAATCTCACGAAGAGGTACAGAGAGAGAGAGAAATGGCCAGAGATGAAAGGGAGAAGGACTTAGGTGGAGAAGATGAGCTGAAATATGGTATAAAGGGCTGGGGATGAGGTTGCAGGAGGGAGAGGAAAAATGTCCACATGGCCAGGACTGGAGGGAGTTGGGTAGATGTTGTCTGGAGAGGCTGCTGCTGGGGGTGAGAAAACTGGGTGAAGGGACAGGAGGACCTGGTGATTATTAACTGGCTCCCCATTCAGTTTCCTTGAGAAGTTCAAGTAAACAGAAGAATTCTTTCATATTTTCTCTTAGAGGCTAGACCTTGCTTATCTGAACATGACTGTAGAGATTGGGCCAGGAAGACCCCTGAATATATTATGGTTGCAAAACCATTTTATCACCTCTTCTGTGCCGGACTTTGAGCTAGGCACCAAGGGAGTGAACATGAATAAGAAATGATCCATGCCCTGGATGAATTCATGGAATTCAATTATTCTAAGAGGCTATCATTCTAATATTTCAGAATGTAATTTTATTGAAATTCTTGACCCAGACACATGGGCTGGGCAGTACATTTCCAGCACTTGAGTCAGGGGACAGAATTTCTGGGAGAAGGTGGTCTGAGTGTCCTGTTCTGTCTTAGGAAGAAGAGTGTAGGTTCTGTGGAGGTTCTGGAACCGAAGTCCCTCTGTCTTTGGGAGGATCCCTATCACCAATTCAGAGGCTAATTGTTCCTGGAACAGAAAACTCATTTGGTAAACCCACTAGTCTGGTTCCATTTTGGTCTTTGTCTCAGCCCAGTCTTCACTCTTGGCTGCCTCCCCATATGCACTTGGCTACTGGAACAATTCTTGAAATTCTTTGCAGAGGCCAACCTTGACTTAAATCCTAAAGAGAGCTAAGTAAGTTCATCGGTTTGGGTCCCACTTAGACACTCTGTTGAAGGATAATAGCTTGTTAGTTTAACTAAGCCCCTGGTCCCTTGATGAGAAGTGTTCAGAGAAAAACAACTGAGATCTTAGCAGATGGGTAAGCAGGATCTAATTGAATGGATGTACCAATTCTCTCTTTTTGCTTAACATTAGTCCCTTTTATTTCTCTAGATTTCAGCCATCTGTTAATATTTGAGTTTACTTTTTCCTCACTTGTGTGCATATTACAAACATCTATATCCAGTACTAGTCTGCTATACAGACATTTGTTGGAAGTTATGACCTTAGCATCTATAATTCCCTTAGCTATTAATAATGAAAAATAACAGCTAACCATGATAACTGATTGTCACTTTGTGGTTGACACGTTAGTTGCTCTTGCATTATTCAACTTGACTTCTGTGAGGCAGGAAGTAGTGCAGCCCAGTGGGTAGCAGTTTCTGTTTTAGGGGCCAGGGAGACCTGAGACCAAATCCCAGCTTGACTATTGGCTAGCAAGTTGTTTAACTCTCTCATCAGATATTCGTATAGATAAACTATAGTCTACAGCTTGGTACATGGTTGATTATATATAGGTACTTACCTGAACCATTGTTCTCATTTTACTGATCAAAATATAGAAAAGCTAAAGAACTTTCCCACAGTTATACACTCTCAGTCCTGGGTTCTTTCTTCCTCATGAGATTTCCTGGCATTCCTCCACAATGACAGCCACAGTGTATCTCAATGCTTGAAGTCACTCTTAATACTCACCAGAGCATTGGGGGATTATTATTTCATGATCCACAATGGGATAAAATACAATGTCTGGTGATGTATACACTGCTTCTCAGAGCACCTTAGTCAGTGGTTGAGTTTATCCTCATTTCTACCCAACTGATTTAAGACCAGCCAGTACTTGGTGGGGAACCCATCCCTTATTCCATGAATGGAAGTGAGTTCTCTTGCTTCCTGTTTTGTTCCATCCATTTCTGCCCACACCCACAAAGTGTAAACATTAAAAAATATTTGGAATAAAATAATTAATTTGCACATGAAAAATTAAACAACAGATGTTTGGCTTTAATAAATGGTATTGGGAAAACTGGAGAGCCACAATCAAAAGAAAAGAAGTAGATCACTATGTTATACCATGCACAAAAATTAATTCAAAGTGGATTAATGACTTGAATAGGAGATCTGAAACCATGAAATACATAGAAGAAAACATAGGCACTAAGCTTCTCGACATCAGTCTTAGTGGTGTTTTTGTGGAGTCAAGTTAAATAGCAAAGGAAACAAAAGCAAAAATAAACAAATGGGATTGTATCAAACTAAAAAGCTTTTGCACAGCAAAGGAAACCATCAATAAAACAAAAGGCAACCTACCAAATGGGAAAAGATATTTGTAACTCATATGTCTGTAGGGGGTAATATCCAAAATATATAAAGAACTCACGCATCTCAACAACAAGGAAACAACCCCATCAAAAACTGGGCAGAGAATCGGAATGGTTATCTTACCAAATAAGGCATACAGCTGGCCCACAGGCACATTGAAAGGTGTCCAACATTCCTCATCATTAATGAAACCCAAATTAAAACTACAATGAGGTATCACCTCACACCTGTTAGAATGACTATCATCAAAAAGGCAAGAAAGAAGTGATGGGAAGGATATAAAGAAAAGGGAATCCTTATGCACAGTTGGTGGGAATGCAGGTTCATGCAGCTACTGTGGAAAGCAGTATGGAGGTTCTTCAACACAGTAAGATTAGAACTACCATATGATTTGGAAAAGATACATGTACTCCTATGTTCATTGCAGTGTTATTCACAATGGCCAAGGTGTGAAAAATACCAACAGACAACTGGATAAAGAAGATTTTATATATATGCACACACACACACAATCATGTGCTGTGAAGAATAAAAAGACATTTATTGAAGAAGATATAAAATAGAAGAACCAGTGTAACATTATACTTAGGACACTGATGCTTCAGTCCCTTCAAAGGAGGCTCTTTGGGATCTCACACAGTTTTCCCAGCATCTCTTCCACTGTTCAAAACACTCTGCAAAATCCTTTGTTGGAATGGCCATCAGCTGTCCTGCCATATTTTCCTGATTTTCATCAAGGGTCTGAACGCTATTCCCTTTCAAAGGTGATTTTCGGGCTTTGGGAAAAGCCCGAAGTTGCAGGGCACCAAGTCTGGGCTGTAGGGGCCTGAGTCACCTGGGTCACTGACCTTTGTTGATTGCAGCCTGTACACATTCCAACATTCTCAGGTGCTCTGCTAGTTGCAGGTATTCCAGAATATGGGTCATTTTCAACAGATTCTTGACCACCTCTGAAGTGTTTGTGCCACACTTTTATTTGCACTGCACTCATTCATTGTGTCATAATGGAAAGCCTTTGTACCATCCAAATAGTATCTGTGGAGGAATGTTCAAGCTTAATGCAAAATTTGATGCAGATTTGTTGCTCTACTCTGTCATTTTGAGTGTGACACAGCACACATCTCACTCAACGGCATCTACCACCCCTACTAATTAGCTCAATGAAGTTGTCATTGTTCACGCATGTGCATGCCAGTGGCTGCCAGGTTACACCGATGTTGCACAGGCTGTTCTCATTATATTAACAATGGCTGGACTTTTCCTGGACAGACCTTGGTGTAACACACACACACACACACACATACACAATGGAATACACTCAGCCACAAAAGGGTGAAATACTGTATTTTTGTCAATATGGATGGAATTAAGGGTATTATGCTAAGTGAAATAAATCAGATAGAAAAAGACAAACGCTGTATGATTTCACTTATAAATATAATATAAAATTAAAACATAGCAACTGAACAAATAAAAATGATAACAAAACAAACTCACAGTGGTCACTAGGGGGGAAAGAGGGAGGAGAGAGGTGAAATGGGTAAAGGGGATCAAGTGTGTGGTGACAGATGGAAACCAGACTTTGGTGATGAACATGATGTAGTGTATACTAATATCAAATTATAATGTTGAGCACCTGATATTTATATAATGTTATAGAGCATTATTACCTCAATTAAAAAAAACAAAATAATTTAGAAGACATATGTTCATAGAGCTGGTGGCTTTAGGTTATAGGGAGTGATTGTAACATGGGAAATTTTAACAGTGGAAAATTGTAACCCATGCAACCATTCTTTTGACATTGTTTCTGTAAGTGCTAACTCTGACTGATAGGCAGCTTGTCGGTGAACAGCATGTTTGCATAAGAATCCTAGGAGCTAACTTCAAAAGATACAGAGTCTGACCTTTAGGCATCCCAGCTCTAAGAGATTTGCTGATCTTCAACCATGGAACCAGGATGGTGAGAAATCAGGATGATGTGAAGCCAGCATGACTAAACCAGGATGGTGTGGACCAGACCATCACTTGCCTTATCGGAATGCACTGTGCACATAGAGAACTTTTCATTCCCTCCCTTAATCTCTGTTCTTTTCCCCTCCCCCTCCTTATAGGCACCTCTGCCTCTACTGAAATAGGGGAGATGGGCTTTGGGACCAGAGTCTCCTGTCTTCCGAGTGGCTGGCACCTGACAATAAACCACTTTCCTTTATATCAACATCTATCTCTTGAGTATTGACTTGTGTAATGGCAGACAGGTGGCCCTGCTTTTGGTTACATAATCATTAGTAAATACATTTCTATCCTTATTTCCTTATGACAAATTTATGTTTTATTGTTGGGTGTATTTTCTTCACATACAACCCTCTTTTATCAGAACAAGGAGTTATCTAGCTTTTCAGAAGGGCTTAGCCTTCCACCTGGTTTCCAACTTGCACCTTTTTTTACGGAACTGGATCAGGAATTCCAGTAGGTAGGAATGAGTCAGCAATGTTTGGAGAAGAGGAGGGTTTGATTTGGCTTTCTTATAGGCTGGACTCCTACTGTGTAATGGAAGGTCTCAAAGGCCAGGTGTTTTGGCTGAAAGCGGTAGGGGGAACTCAGGAATTGTTGCCGCTGAGGAGGAGAGCACCAATGGGCTTGGCTGCTTCTGCCGCCTCCCTCCTTCTTTCCCTGTGCACCTCTCCATTTCAGGGGCCCCCACACTGTGTCCATGGTGCTTGAATGCAAACCCATTTTATTTTGCATTTTGGGATCTAAGCACCAGTGGATCATAAAATGTAGATACCCAAGTAGCTCTGTGGTACTCAAACTTTAGATTCAGTAGGTTGGCACACAGTGAGGGATAGAAGGTATGTCGTGTTCTTATGATCACTAGTGTCTCACCTTTGACAATTTTATTAAAGGATCCTTTGGTAATTCAGTCTTCATGTTATTAGTTATTCATTGCTATATAACAAATTACCCCCCAAACTTAGCAGTCTAAAAAGTCCATTGTGGTTTACACATTTTAGCAATGGTTCTCTTGACTACATTTTCACCATCTCTCTGAGAAGAGTCAGTGTTGAAACTCATACCTGATTATAACTACACAGAGATTTTCCTGCATGGAACTCCACTCAGTTAGGACCTGTGGGCACAAGGTGCTCTCTTGCCACCTTTCTGTCTATATGTGTTTCTCAGGACGCAGTGTTTAGTTAATGGTGATGAACACAAAACATTTACAGGGAGTTGCAGGTGAAAATTTACTCTTTCTGGGAATTCCCCATTTCCTTTCAATTGGAGGTTAATTGTCTTCCTATTTTAGGTGACTCTTCTTGTTTGTTTCTACTTCTTAGATTGATCTCCTTTGACTCCCTGTCTTCTCCGGTGACCTTCTGCGGCAGGAGACCTGTGGGGCTCAGCAGGGCAATGCCTTGCTCTCTTGAGCTGGATGCCCTTGGGCTGCTCTTTATGCTTTTTATGTGGGCTCCTTGGTTGTAACTGGATTTTAGTTGTTGGGTCATTCTTTGGTGGGTCCCTCCCTCTGGCTGGCTGACTGTCACATCATGTCTTGTATGCTGCTGTTCAGGTGCTACCAGAGAAAACAAAACAACCCAGGAAATAAACCCCCACACACACACAAATATCCCCTACCTGCAACCACATTATCAACAGCAAGTGAGCAAATATTAAAGGTGTAAAGAGATTGATCCTATTGTAAGAAAGGAAAAATAAATACAGAATGATTAATGAAAGAAAAAGGACTTGTGAGGGTTGAGGGAGGAGAAATAATAAGATTAGGGAATATAAACAAGGGGAAGAAAAAGAAAAAAAATTATATTGTTAATTTAAAAAAGGAGGGAAGAAACTAGAATGGGGTAAGAAAAGGGAAAAGTATAGTATTAGGTTTAAACAAAAATTTGAAAAATATGTAGTAAAAAAATGGGACCAAATGGGAGAAAAAGATCCACCACAGCAATATCAACAAGTGAGCAAAGATGAATATAGGTAGAATGGAAACAAGAAGGAAAAAAGAAAGAAAAGATTGTGAGATGTTTAGAGGAAAGGGAAATGATTTTGAGATGACAGAGGGAGAAGAAATATTAAGAATGAGGAATTAAGAGTAGGCTAAGACAAGGAAAATTAAAATTTAAGATGAAAAAGGAGGGCAGGAGAAAGGTAAAGTGGAGTAAGAGAAAGGAATGATAAAATTTGAGATTTGAAATACAAGATACAAAAACGGTGCTGATATACAAATGAAATGAAAGAAATGCAACAACTGCCACCATCTCAACAACCCACAAGCAGACTGATAAAGGTGGAGAGAGAATAAGAGTATTTTAAGAATAGGAAAGAAA
>PVIW01010751.1:14932-42193 GCA_004026585.1 Noctilio leporinus
GCGCCGGCCTGCGAACCCAAAGGTCGCAGGTTCGATTCCCCAGCCAGGGCACATAACTAGGTTGCAAACCAGGTCTCCAGTCAGATCTGTGGCTGGAGTCAGGTGAATGACAACCATACATCGATGTCTCTCTCCTTCTCTGCCTCTTTCCCTTCCCCTCTTTCTAGAAATAATGAAATAAAATCTTTTAAAAAAAAAAGAAGAGGAAAGAAGAATGTGAGATGACGGATGATGAGAAAAATGGATTTGAGAGCCTGGGGCAAGGAGAAATAGTACCAGCGTGGAATAGAAGCAAGTTGTAGCAAGAGAAAAAAAATGAAAGGAACAAAATAAGAAGAGGGAGGAAGAAGGTAAAATGGAGCAAGAGAAGGGAGGAGCAAAATGTGAGATTTGAAACAAACTAAAATATAGAAACCAGTGAAATAATAGGCACACACTTGAAGGAAGGAAATGAATGTTAAAAGCAGCGCAGGGAAGGAAATAACATAAGTGATGAAGAAGACTGCAGTGGAATTTGTCTCAGGAGAATCCAGTGTTTACCACCATCTTCTCTTTCCGGATCCACCCCTGGTGATGTCAGAGGGTGTCCTAGTGTGACCCTTCACAGCCTGTTGGAGACAACTGGTGATCAGGAGACCACCACACTGATCTGCAGAGCCTGCAATCCCGCAGGTGGGGGTTGGCATGCTGGTCTGTAGGGGACCTGCCTGGCCGCAGCAAATCTCGGGCGTTCAGCTCCAGGCAGTCCGGTCTTCAGCCTGTGTAGTGATACTGTAACTTGGGGTGGTGGCTGGGTGCACTTGCCACTCCCTCCTGTGCTTTCTCAGCCGTGGGTGGGCCTGTTCCTGCTACGTATCCTGTTTTCGTTCCGCAAAACATCTCTCTTTGTCCTGAATCTGTGCGGCCAAAAGTGGCGGGTTGGGCTGCAGTGGCAGCAGTTACTCTGCTAGGAGAGCCCAAGCTGCCACTCCCAAGTGCTGGCAGGCAGGTTCTTGCACACTCACACACACTCCCTACTCTCTTGTCCGCGTATGCACTCGTGCACACGTGCTCTCACTCACTCTCCGCTGGATTTTCGAGTTGGTTGCTCTGTGGTTTAGCTGTAAGACTGGTCCACGTCTGGAGCAAGTGAATGGAGCTTCCAGTTACTCTGTGGCCATCTTGGATCCTCCGTTTTATTTTTTTTGATTTTCCACTTTGAGCAGAGACTTTGGAGAGAATTCTTTCGCCCCTTCTTCATTTTTAGGGGTGGAGGTGCTGACAGTGGAATAGGATGGAGTGGAGAATAGCTAACGATCCACCATGGAAGCTGAACACAGGGGCTGGGCCTTTGGGAAAGTGGTGCAGAGGGGCAGGTCCAGGGAGGTGTTTTCTGATGACTACGAGGTTGGCCATGTGGTAAACCCCGAGACACCTCCTGGTGAAGAGGGGTGAAGGAGACACTGAGTAGCCTGAAGAAGTCACCCCAAATCTCAACCTTTCTGTGTGCTTTTTATGGATTATAACGTGTCTCCAGTGCGTTAGTTATTTCTCATTGAATAACACCGTACCCTCGAACTTAGGACTGACTTAAGCAGTTCTGGGTCATGGTCCCTCAAGGTTTGTCATTTTCTGAAGGTTTGTTCAGGGCTGGCCTCTTCATGCTGCCTGTTATCAAGAAACCTCAGTTCCTTACCACCATGAGGCCCTCTCATAAGGCTGCTTGAGTGTTCTCACAACACGGACACTGGCTTCTTCCAGAACAAGTGCTCTGAGAGAGCAGGGTGGAAGCTGCAGTGTTGTTTGTGATGCAGTTTTGGAGGCCACACGCCATCATTTCAACAATATCCCACTGGTTACACATGTCAGTCCTACATAGTGTGGGGAGGAGACTTACACATGGCAGGAGTTCCAGCGTGAAAGAATCATTGAGGGCCACCTTAACAGTTGGCTACAAAACCCTGTAACTGAAGGAAATATTAAATGAATATTCTTTGTTGGGGCCCACTTGGGAATACAGAAATTTGGAGTCCCGTTCGGGCCAGGCTAAACCTGTAAGTCCTGACCGGAAGACCAGGAATGTTGGGTACATACATGTTTCCATGTTAAAACCAGTGGCCCTGGGGGAGAAGGACTAGGTCATAGGAAAATACTTTAGTTACTTTGAAGCCTGGCCTGTTCACTCACCTCACCTGCTCCTTTGTTGTATCAACTGCAGAAGTTTTAAAATTTGAATGCACATTCTGACCTGAGTGAGATCTCCCTGCCCTTTCAGTTGTTTTTTCTGTTTCCCTGTAATTAGCATTGATTAACATTGATTGACAAGCTACATGCCTTCAAGTTTACCCCCTTCAATAAAAGATCTTTGGGAACAAAGAACTAGGCCTTTGGCCTCAAGCCACTGACCAGATCTTCTTCCCCTTACACAAGAGCTGTTTGGGACAGTTTTATTTCATCCGCAGCACCAGGGATCTCTGCAGGTAGGGGTCCCCCACAAATCTTCAATAAATCGTAAGAGTTCTTTGATGACTAAGTGCATTTTCTAGAAGCTATACCATTCTGGAGTCACAATTTAGCCATTCTTTGAATAGATATTTATTGAGCAACTACTATGTGCCATCAGTTTGCTTAGGACCTTTGCCGAGAGAGTCCTGCTGGAGAAGCACATCCTAGGAGCAAGGTTAGAAACTAGAGAGACAAGCTCAGGAAGAAGTACTGCCGTGGTTCATGACCAGACCTGAATATCGGCCAGTCATCCTAAGCATTCCATTCAGCAGCGGCCTTGAGGAACTACATCAGTCTGAGCAGCACTTCTGTTCTCCGTTTATTTGCTGGATAATGACTTTATTTCACATGCTTTGCTTAAAGGGATCTCCTCCCACCCCATTTCTGGTCATAAAACTTTCTGTTCCCTTTTCAGTTGGAGGCAGGTGGCCTCCAACACACACTCCTCACATTTATTAGAGCTAAGTAGTTTCCTGCTGCCTTCTCCCATATTTCTAAAAGCAAGCTTCTCTTACCTTACTATGCACAGAGCTTCACCTGAACAGGAGACTTGATTAATGCACAATTTATCTCTTCCCTCAGGTTATTTATATCTCAGTCAGAATTCTTGCTTGCCAGCAATAAACAAACTCTGGCTATCTTCAGTATAAAGGAATTTCTTAGAAGGATATCAACACTCTCAGAATTGATAGGGTGGCTTAGAAATCAAGCTTAGGAAATGGGTACAAACCCTGGGCTTTCTGTAGGGTCAGGCAGCAGGGGCAATGTGGTTAGTATGTCACTGTGCAAACGTGATAATTCCCTTTCAACTGCCCCTCCTGTCCTTGCTTCACAGCTTTAGTATTCAAAATCCTAGAAAATTAGCATTTTGGTTTGGCCAAGGTCAATACTAGCTTCAGGCTGCAGAGTTGAGATGAAGCAAGACGTGACCCATTTTGTCCAAATAAATTAAAAAGCAAATGTTTCTACATATTTACCAATTCTCTAAGTGGCTCTTGTGGATTTGTCACCATTCCATTCACACCAAAGCTCTAGTGCTCACTGAGTAGACAATTACTTAACTGTCCTTACAATCCACACAAGCCTCGTATTTTCCATGGACAAGCCCTCTAGTTTGGCAAACACGCTCAGGAAGTACTTTAATTGGATATTTTGTTAATTTACCAATAATCACCTCCTAATGACATTTATTATAGAAAATTAGATGACTGTAGAATGAAAAGGAAAATATTGATTGCCACTTTCTGAAATTTTAATATGAGTATTTGATTTATGAATTAATTCTTCATTTCATTAATTAGAGTAGCAAGGCAGTCTCCCAAACCAAGTAATGGTACTGAGGATTATTGTGACTTTCTCAACAGCAATTTGAGATAATAAGCTATTAAAATGAATTTCTTCCCTGGTCCAGGTTCTGCATCCTGCTCTAGCAGGATCCTTATGCTTGCTGAGTTTGTGGTTACTTTTTTATGTTCCTTCACTCATCTTTTGTTTTTTATCTAGCTGCCCATTGTGGACAACCTTTTTTTCTGAGCATCTTTCATAGTGGGTTGACCCGCCTGACCTTGCCCTAGGATCTTGTAAGCTCATTCAGAAGAACGTTTGGTTCTAGTTGGCTCAAAGGACCTCTAAATATCCAAATGTCTGTCCCCCAAAACTTAACTTTAGCTTGGTATGTAGCAGGGGCACAATAATTACTTGTAGAATGATGGAAAGAACAAGTGAACACATGCTTTCTGTTTGTCAGGGCTCTCCCGCAGAGAGTATCCTGATCCATCTTTTAAATCACCTCTAGAAGTGGAGAAAAAAAAATATTCTGGTTGATCAGAAGCTCAGGTCCTGGAGTCAGGCTGATTCCTATCTTTGTTATATTCTAACTATGCAATATCAGGCATGTAAATTTACTTCTCTGTTCCTCTATTTCTTTATTAATGATATGAAAGAATTAGTCTCTGTCTCACGGGGTTTACTTTGTGGTTACTCTGTGCAGAGGGCAGAATCAACCTTCCAGAATTCCAAAATGGTTCAGATGTTGAGACTGATGATTAGACTGATGATGTCAGGGTATAAAAATATTTATTGCAGCATGAGGGGAAAACTGGGGGAAAACTGGGCAAGTAACCATCTTGGTCTGAAGGTGGCTATTATTATGATTAGGGATGGGGTTCAGGTAAAAGTTCCCACACATGGGCAGGGTTTGCATGGCTTGAATTTTCCTCTTGGGAGGAAGTGTTTGGGCTCTTATCAACTTGGCCAGGTGTGGAGCAAAGAGAAATGGAAATAGTGGGGATTTGCAAGCCATCATCAGGCAAATGTCAAAGATAGAGTCTGACTATTACATTGTCATGAAAAAAACCAGCTGTTTAAAGCATATCATATTACAGTGTAGGGCTAAGTGTTTAATAAATGGATTATCAATGCAATGATTGGTTTAAACCTTTTAAGAAGTTTTTGCATTTATTATCTCACTTTCTCTGTATGCCAGTGTAAGGAAAGGAGACACCTGGCCAGAAGCTGATCTGGTACAAAGAAAACAGTCAACAAATGGTAGCTGCCTAAGTCACTCTCACCATTCCCATCAGCAGCAGCAGCTTCATCATCACCATCACCATTGCTACTGCTATGATAAGGAGCAGTAATGCCATCGTCCCCAGCAGTGCTCCATCATTGTTACCAGAAGCAGTGGCAGCATCAACATCACCATTATCACGATCTCCACAACCACCATCATTACTATCATTATAAGATTTCTTTTAAAATATTTATTTATTTATTTTAGAGAAAGAGTGAGAGAGCCATCAATTTCGTGGTTACACTTATTTATGCATTCATTGGTTGCTTCCTGCATGTGCCCTGACCAGGGATCGAACTCACAACCTTGGGGTATCATGATGATGCTCTAACCAACTGACCTACCCAGCCTGGGCAAAAAAAATTTTAAATTATACTTTATTGATTATGCTATTCCAGTTGCCCCAATTTTTCCTTCTTTGTCTTTCTTCACTCACCTCCTCCCACTCCCTCAGGCAATTCCCACACAGTTGTTCATGTCCATGAGTCGTGCATAAAAGTTCTTTGGTTACTCCATTTTTTATACTATACTTTATATTCCCATGGCTATTCTGTAACTGCCTATTTATACTTCTTAATCCTCTCACCTCTTCACCCATTCCCCTATACACTCCTCCCATCTGGCAAACAGCAAAATGGTCTCTGTACCCATGATTCTAGCTCTGTTTTACTTGTTTGCTTGGTTTATTAGATTTAACTGTTGATAGGTATGTATTTCTCAACATTTTATTGTTCATAGTTTTGATCTCCATTTTCTTAAATGAGTCCCTTTAACATTTCATATTATAATGGTTTGGTGATGATGAACTCGTAGGTTTTTTGTTTTTTGTTTTTTTTTAATCTGGGAAGCTCTTTATCTGCTCTTCAATTCTAAATGATAGCTTTGCTGGGTAGAGGATTCTTGGCTGTAGGTCCCTGCTTTTCATGACTTTGAATATTCCTTGCTAGTCATTTCTAGCTTGAAAAGTATCTTTGGAGAAATCAGCTGACAGTCTTATGGTTCCTTATAGATAACTTCTTTTCTCTTGCTGTTTTTAAGATTTTCTCTTTATCTTTAGCCTTTGGCATTTTAATTATGTGTCTTGCAGTGGGCCTCTTTGCATTCATCTTGTTTGGGACTTTCTGCACTTCTTGGAGTTGCATGTCTATTTCCTTCACAAAAATTAGAAAATTTTTCTTTTATTTTTTTAATATAGATTTCTAGTTTCTTGCTCTTTCTCATTTTCTTCTGGTTCCTGTATGATGTAAATGTTGACTGCTTGAAGTTGTTCCAGAGGTTGCTTACATATCCTCATGTTTTTGGATCCTTTTTTCTTCTTGTTATTCTGATTGGTTGTTTTTTCTTTCTTATGTTCCAAATCTTTGATTTGATTCTCAGCTTCATTCACTCTACTGTTGTTTTCCTGTAAATTGTTCTTGATTTCAACTAGAGCATTCTTAATTTCTGACTGGATCTTTTTTATGCTGTTGAGGTCCTCACTAATTTCCTTGAGCATCCTTATAAACAGTGTTTTGAACTCTGCACCTTATAAATTGCTTATCTCCAGTTTGTTTAGTTCTTTTTATGGGGTTTTGGTCTGTTCTTTCATTCGTGTCATGTTTCTTTGTCTCCTTGTTTTGGCAGCCTTCCTGTGTTTGTCTCTATGTATTAGGTAGAGCTGGTATGACTCCATGTCTTGGTAGCCTACTATAGTAGCTGTCCTATAGGGCCCAGTGGCACAGGCTCCTCTATCACTCAAGTTGAGTACCTGAGGTGCACTTTTCATGTGGGCTGAGTACATCTTCCTCTTGTAGTTCAGCTTGGGTTGCTATCTATGGTAGGTCAATAGGAGGGATTTACCTAGGCCAATCAGCTGCAAGAACTGGCTGTGTCCACTGACCACTGATCTCCACCCTCCATGGTGGATTGGCAGGGCAGTAGCAGGGTGGTGGTGTTCCATCATGTGCTTGAGCTATCTACTGGGTGTACAGGTTCTGGGATATCCTGAGTGGTTCAGGCCAAGGTTAGGTACCTGTCCTGTGTTCTTCCCAGAACCACTGTGCATGAGATATAAAGCAATCTGAGATGGCTGCTACTTTTGATGGGCTTGGAGATTTCCAGGTGGAGCCAATCTGTGAATCTAGGCTGACTGCTGCTCATGCCAGGCCTCAGGCCACTTAGCAAGAGATATGAGGTCTAGGGACTCACTGAAGTTGACTGTTGCTTCTTTGAGAGAGTTTAGGAAGTAGTGAAACATGAACCAAGACCAGCCATTCATGTGGAAAAGCCACTATTAACAGCTTGAGTGGGCCTATAAGTTGGGTGGGACAGTCTCAGCAGACCTCCACAATGGGACACACAATGTTAGCCAGGTTGATGGAATCTCAGATATGGGACCTGCTTGCTGGCTCTGTGGCTCTGTTGGAGGAAGGCTCAGAAAAGAAACAATGGCCTCTGCCTGCCTTTCTGTCTGGGAGAAAGCTTCTCCTCAGCTCTCACTTTGATGCCAGACACTTCAGTTCTCTCTGTATGCTACTGGTGCCTTTCAAGCTGCTACCCCGGTGCTGGAGCTCAGAGGGAGTGAGCCTGAGTAAGTCTGTGTGTAGATCTTTAAGAGAAACTGCTTGGGATTCCAGAGCTTTCTTCTACCAATTTAATCCTTGCTGGATTTTGCAGCCAGAGTTATGGGACTTATCATTCTATAATTGGAACCCTGTGCTGAGGGGCCTGGTATAGGGCTGGGACTTCTTGCCCCTGAAATCTCCCTCCTGAATTTTTATCCACCACATATGGAGGTGAAATCAGCCCATTCCATGTTTATGCCCCTCCTACCTATCTGGATGGATGTGGTTTCTTTAATTCTGTAGTTGTCAGACATCAATTCACCCTGATTTCTGACCATTCTGAGTGATGGTTGTTTTATAGTTTACCGGTAATTTTTTTGTGTTTGTGCACGGTTGTGTAAGCTGTGTTTACCTATTCTGCCATCTTGACCAGAACTTTAAGATTTTAAACATATTATTTATTTTTGTAGGTTGAAGAACTGTATTTTCTTCATTGTTACAAACAAAATGACACTAGCTATTAGTAACAAAAATATGGACTCACCTAGTTTAAAAATAAGGAATTTGGTCCCTCAAGTAGCAAGAAGTCCAAGAGAGTGGTTCTCAGGAGCTCAAACACATCTTTAAAGACCCAGATTCTTTTCTCTTTTCTGCTTTGCCATCCTCATTGCATTACCCAGTCCACAGCTGGTTCAACATCCACACAAAGAAATGTGTGTTTTGGTAGAAAAGGAGACTATTCTTCCATGGGTTTCTTTATATGATCAAGTGAAATCTTTTACAGAATAGTTTCCCCACAACTTACCTCCCCTTATCAGTTTCTCCCGATGTCCCATTGGTTAGAATGATGTCACATGGTCATGAGTAAGGCCATCACTCATGTGGGCTCTTCTTTTTTTGTGAATGGCTAAATAAATTGTCTGGGGTCTGCTTTATCCCAGCAGTAGCCATGCCTCACCCAAGAAACCTGTTGTCACAATAGTAGCTCCCTCATGCATGCATGGCTATCTAGGTAGCCATGACCCAATGGCTTTCTAAAAAAGCATTGCAAAGAAAACAGAATGCTAAGTAAGTTCCTTTATTTGTATTAGCCTGAGCACTCTCATAATGACAAAGAGTCCTCACCGATATTCATGAAGTCTTATTTTATAAATCTCTGCTATTCACTTCCTTTCATGCTATAGATGTTCTCTAAACCCCAAATCCTCCACAAATGCAAAACCAAAAGCCTTCTTCAAGTTTTGCTCTTACCTTCCTTCTGCTACTCTGCTTCAGCATCTTTTCCTCTCAATTTTTCTCATCCCCAAACCCAGAGAACTTATCTGGCTGGGCTAAATCCTCCTTGGAGGGTGGAAACAAGAAGTGAGCTACAAAGACTGGGCCGTTTTAAGCATTTATGTGCTTAAACATTATTCTGAATGTTTCTTTGAAGGTGTTGTTGGAATGAGATTAACATTTAAATTTGTGGACTGTGAGAAAAGCAGATTGCCCTCCATAATGTGGGTGGGCCTCATCTAATCAGTTGAAGGTACTAACAGAACAAAAGAAAAAGGAATTCTGACAGCACACTGCCTTTGGACTTGAAACTTTTCTTAAGTTTCCAGCTTGCTAGTTTACCTTGTGTATTTTGGATTTAGCAAGCCTCCATAACTGTCTGATCCAATTCCTTATAATAAACCTCTCCCTTTCTATATATGTGCACACATCCTGTTGGTTGTTTCTTTTTCTCGGGAGAACCCTGACTAAACCATTAGGCCAAGCTTAACTCTCCTTTGTGGTCAGGGAGTGAAGAAAATTGGGGAATATGTTTACAGTTAATGTGGATAATAGTATAGGTGGCAAGATCCTGGAAACTGCATTTGGTTTTCTGCAGCTGCAGGTCTGATTTACTGCTCTGAGCAGATTCTTTCCTGGGACAACACTGAATGCCAGAGACATTATGGCCTTTCTGCTCCTTATGCCTCATGCCATTGATAGCTTGCAAGGGTCCAATCTTGGCCTTAGATCAGTGGTTCTCATTGGGGTAATTTTGTCCCTGGGGGACATTAGGCAAAGTCTGGAGACATTTTTGGTTATAACAACTTGGGAGCAGGTGGTGTGACTGGTATCTAGTGGGTAGAGGTCAGGGATGTGGCTAAACATCCTACAACGCATAGCACAGCTCCACAGCCACCCTCTAAAGAAGAATTATCTGGCTAAAAATGTCAATATTGACAAGATTACAAAACTCAGATCTATTAAGAGAGAATTAACTAATATATAAAACTGGACTTCTTTTCAACTCTAAATTCCAGGAAATAGTTAGCCTCTCTGTCTGTCTTCTTTTTTCCTAGCAGCAAAGTATTTTTTAAAAAATTAATTTATTGTTGTATTACATTTATGCCCCACCCTCCCCATCCCCTCTTTCACAGTCAATCCCCACATGTTGTTCATGTCCATAGGTCATTTATACTAGTTTCTTAACTACACTGTTCTTCTTTGCTTATTTTTTCTCCTCTTCCCTCCCTCTGCATCTCTGTCTCTCTTACACACACACACACACACACACACACACACACACACACACACAGAGCCTCTTTTCCTAGTGTCACTTTATAAATTGAGAGAATTACGGCAGAGACTGAAGAGACAGAATTTTATTTTGTTGTATCTCTGTCCTGTAATGCCTCAGCGCTCACAGCCCGGGGCCTCTGGTGCTCCAGCATAAAAGCTGTGATTTAAACGCATATTTGGGATGCTGTATAAGACATACAGAACATTATGTGGCAAGGCCTTTCCCAGTGCTCTACTCTGCACAGAATCACCAGGCAGTAATTCAGTTGCAAGGCTTTGTCTTATAAAAATAGGTGTGTGATGTCACCCAGGTCTCAGACTGGCGCAGAGGCTCGGTGTTAGCACTGGGCATTTCCTCCTCTAGCTAATGGATTTTAGTTTGCCAAAAATGAGCATGAGAGAGCTTCTAAGGAGGCACCAGTGTTTTTAATGATGGCTTTGTTTGCCTTGGAGAATGTGAGACTTCACCATGTAATGAAAATAATCATTATCCGTGGGTTTATTCTGGGATTAATGGGTTATTATAGTGCTGTGGAAAATTTTTTCCCAGTAACTGTTAAATTTCATTTTTTTTCTGCTCCTTCTCTCTTTTTACCACATATTTAGTGTTTTCTTCTGCATTAAAGATGTGTGGCTCTCAGACCCAGGGGCTGACAAAGCCTCCTTTGTTTTCTTTACCATTTCTGACTCTTTTAAAAAATATATACATTCATGTTAATTATTAGTTTGCATTGGGAAAAATAAATGGTATTTGGCATCTTAATAGAAGAAGCTTGGTGAGCTTTGTGAAACTTATCTCAGTGGGGCTCACATGCATTAAAAATTAGTCATTTCTGCAAAATTCTCAAGTTCAACCAGAGAGTGTAACAGTTTTGGTCACCAGTGTAAATTTTTTTTAATTCATGGATTGTTTAGTTCCCGGGCAGGGAATACTGGGAAGAGCTGATGGTCAACATGGGTGTGATCTTTTTCTCTCATTGGCAGCTGTTTCTGGGTGGTGGCTTAAAGTTTTCAAAATGTGTTTGAGGAAATTCACAGCTTTGGCAAAGATTTCTCCCCTTTATCTGATTCCTCCTCCTTCTCTTCCTTCTGAGATGTAGCCACTCAATGCTTCTGTTGAACAGCCAGGAGTCTCAAAGTCAATTCCTGGGATGAATCAATCAACACTCAATCACCGAATGTTTACTGACCATCTCCTATGGTCAGATCCATGGGCAACGCAGAGACATGACCACACTACCCATCCAGAGAAGCTCCATCTCTCTTTAGCCCAAGGTGCTTGAATAACCTGCACGACTAGAATGCCAAATCCAATTTGCATTGTTAGTGATTTTACCCACTACCCAACTTGCCTGACATTTTAAGGACACACGTTATTGCCAGGCACCGGTGAAGCAGGGAGATACCAGGCCCCACCAGTGTAGTCCCTGGGGCCTTATCTTGCGATATGAGAATGATTTCTATTCTAGATTTAATAAATAAAGAGTCTAAGCAATGCCTGTGGGGGCAATTCTTACCCATAAGCGAGCAATTACGATCATAAAGCATTTCTGCTAAGTACAAAGGTTACATGGTATCTTTCAGGGAGCCATGCCCCATAAATCCATGAATTCCAGATTTGTTTGCTGTAAGTAATTCTGACATCTCAGGTATAGCCCGTGGAAAGCATTCTGCAGGAAAGGATATTTACTTTCTTAGTAAATATCATCTGTGCTCTCCAGAAGGTCAATCATTAGCATATTTATGAGGGTATTTGATTAGGTCACTTTCTTTTCTTTCCCAAGGCATCCCTCAAAGAGATTTCATTGTGGGCACAGCTCACATGCCCTTCCCAGGTGCCATGGATGACTAGCAGCGTCTGCTGCAGGTGGGTGTGGAGGGGATTTCGGGCAGGGGTGGAGGCGTATACCTTGAACATCTCTGAGCAAGCCTACCCTAATCTCTCATGTGAAACCTTGGGAGAGTAGTAAGTCACTGAAAGTCATAACTCAGTGTGGTAGAGACTCAAATCAGGGTTTCTGGGCTCCTGGGGTTTCCACTGATATTCTAGCATATTTCTGTGATTGAAAGTTCAGACTCCGGAGTGAAAAAGCTATGCATTTCTTAACTCTTCACCAGCTTTGATCTTGCTCACAGTCCTGAGCTTTTAGAAAATTCAGAAAGAACAAGGACATTGCCAGTCTCTGTGTTTCCATGGCTTACCCTGTGCCAGATCTAGTAATCCCCACTACCCTACAAGGTGGGTTCTATGGTGATTTTCATTTTGCAGACAGAGAAAGCAAAGCCCAGAGAGTTTAAGTGATTCACCCACGGCCACATATCTAAGTGTGCAGAAGTGGTAGTCAAAGCCAGATACACTCTTGGTTGGGCATTTCGTTTATGCACTTGGTTTGATTAGAAGAGCTGTCTTAGCAAAAGTGGCTTCATCAAGGACACCAGCTATCACTGCTAGCCTCTTTCCCTCCCTACAGCAAACAGCATACATTTTTAAGTGGCTATTTTTCATTCCCTGTCCTATGGAATGTGAATGGTTGTTAGAAGTTTACAACAAGGCTTTTAAAACAAGTTGAAGGGAAAAAGTTGAAAGCATAAGCAAAGAGTTGGGAATAGATTTTACATGTCAGAATACTGTGTTAAAGGAAGACTTAACTGGTTTACTGGCCAAAGACCCAGGTTTGCAGGAAAATCATCTAAATGCCTGGTGCCCCTCTTCCATGGGATCATGTGGCAACAAGCATAACATGGTGAAATGGAAGAAGCCCTGGCCTCAAACCTGTCTGGATACCCGAGACCCTGGCCCAGTACCTTTACCCATCCCTTCCCATCTCTCCAGGCCTCTGTTTCCCCACCTGTTGGATAAGCTGGCCTCTGAGCAGGGTGCTTAGCCCTGCCAGTGCTTTCCTGCCCTGTGGTTAGCTGTTTCCTCTGTCAGTCCCAATAGAGTCTAATAGCATTTGGGGAACACGAACGTTCCATCCCATTATGGGGAGTGACTCTTTATCTTTTTGGATTCTTGATCCTACTTGGGAATTTAAATGGAAATCATAGGTCCTCTTCCCAGTCAAATCTCTGTACATCTAATGTTAGACTCACAACTGCAGGAGATTTCTACAATGTTTCTCCAATGCTCAAGGATCTCAGGTTAAGAATCCCCAGTCTTGGACAGCCATGTACTTGCAATATGAATTTGGAAGCACAAGAAATTGAGTTCAGAAATACAATGCATAAACTAGGAACAGTTTCACAAAACCCCCATTGTGGTGGGCAGTTTCTTGGATGGCTCCCAATGACCCTTACTTCCTGGGACTCAGGCTCTTGTGCAACCCCCTCCCCTGCAGTGTGACGTGGACCCTATGGATTGCTTCTGATGCTGCACAGGAAGCAACAAGAGTGAAGGGAACACTTTGGAGAGCAGGTTACAGAAGGACTCTGGCTTCTGTCTTGCTCACCTTATACTGCTCTCTCTAGAGGAAGCTGGCTGTGATGCTGTGAGCTGCCCTATGGAGAGACGCGTATGGTCAGGAACCAGCCAATAGTCAGGGAAGAACAGAGGTCCTCAGCCTGATAGCCTGTGAGGAACTGAATCCTGCCAACAATCACAACGGTGGGCTTGGAAGTAGATCCTCAATTTGGTCATAAGATGAGACTTAAGATGAGATTGTCGTTCTAGCTGATACCTGATTGGAGGCTTGTGAGAGACCTTGAGGAAAAGGCCCTTAACTAAGCCATGCTGGGATTCCTGACCATAGGAATGTTTATTGTGTTAAGTTACCAAGTTGTGAGGGTTACACAGAAATAGATAACCAATATGATCACAGTCTAACTCAGGTGCAAATACCACACAAAAGTCCAGGAAGCCTCTGAAGTGTCCTGAGTGGATTCACTGTTCTTAAGAAGCATGAAAGCTTGGGGTGTCTTGGGGTCCCAGGCTGGGGGTAGCAGATGACCTTAACCCCACTGTTGGTCCCATGCCACCCAGTCACTGACAATAGGAGGCCTCCCATGGGCACCTGAAACATTGTGGGTTTTCCTTTTGAGGCTTTGGTTCTGTTCTATGGCTAAATGCTAGGAAAACAAAGTTGACTGATTTTCATCATTACAAATGATGAAGTGGTCATCAATTCATCTCTCCAGTTGCCACAGAGAAAAGGTTACCTTTGCTTACCCCATAGATGTGACATATTATTTCTTTTGGCTTTCCAGTTGGTCTGTGGGAGTCATGCCATGCTCTGAACAAATGGCTCTCGGCAAACTTGCACTGTGATGAAGGGCAGGTCATCAGGGGTGGGGCATGCCACACTGGATAACCATCAGAGTACAGATCAGGCCAACAGGAAGCCATATGTCAGCCACTGTAAAGCATGGGAATACCAGTAAGGCTGTCAGAGGAGGTGGGCTTGCCTGAGGATGATAGCCCAGGTTGGAGAAAACCTTCTTTAATTTTTAGACCTTCCTGGCCCTGGGGGAGGGGCTATGCACTGACAAGAAGAAAGCCACTTTCCACCTTATAAGCTGGATGTTGTCCCGTAAGTGGTAGGAAGGCCCAATCCCAGGGAGACATGTGCAACAGACAGAAACATTGCGTATCTTCTTCTAGTATCACCCAGTATTTCAACACAGACTCTTAGGCTTCGGGGACCAGGGGTAGTAAAAAACCAAGATCAAAGGGAAATGAGCTGAAAAGGCTGTTCTCTATTCATCAATGTCTCTACTCCTGCTTCCAGAAATTATCATCCCTCAGTCGCCATGCATCAGCTGGGGAAAACAGGAGGATGAGTTAGGGATTCTGTTGGGTCACGTGCAAAGAAGCCGGATCAATGGAATCAAGGTTCTCCACCTGTTTTTGAGCCATGATTTGTTGTGGCAGTCAGGGGAATCCTGTGGAAGAATGTTTTTACATGCATAAAATGAACTAAAATAAAATAAAATAGAAAAGTTAGACTATGAAAATAATAAATTATTAAAATATAAAATATTTTAAAAAATTCAAATTTGAGATATAGTAAGCTTTTAAATTAACACATTAAAGACCAAGATCAAACCACCAGAATTTCAAAATAGTGATAACTATAAGTGATAAATCAAGATAAAGGCAACAACTGTAATGCTATATGAAAACATCTGTGATTTCTATTGATAAAGTCACAAGCACCAATGATACTTCTCTGGTCTTTTGCCCACATTCATAATGGAAGGAGAGTTAAGTCTCAGTTGGAGGTTTGTGAACGTGAAAAAGTAGTCCTCTCCCCTTCAAGTTCATAAAACCTTGAATTCTTTCCAAGGATGCTTTGGGATCTGTAGATCCAGAAAAAGATGCCTACTCCTATCATGTGCAATGTGTTCGGGAGATTTCAGTACAGGGGCTGGTGCAGCTGCTCTAGGAAGAACCAAGGGCTCAGACTTCTGGCTTCTTGCTTTGATATCTTTACATGTGACTTTCACCCTCATGGTTGCAAAATGGCTATGGCAGCTCCAGGCGTTGCTTCACATTTCAAATAGGAAGAAGAGGAAAGAAAACAACAACAACAAAAAACCAGTGCATGTGCCTGTTGCGTCAGTTCCTTGTTATGAGAAAAACAATAACTTTCCTGGAAGCCCAACTTTGTTTACTTCAGTTGACACCTCATTAGCCAGATCCGGTGAGTAGGTCATCTCCAGCTATAGGGAAGTTTGGAGGAGAAAATACTCTAACTGGATACATTGCTGCCCAAAGGAGGTTTTATTCAGAGGAGCAGGATATTGGATAAATCAACCAAATGTTGGCTATGATTGGTATTGGACTTATTAACAAGTTCTCTTTTTATAAGTTTCTGACATCCACCATTCCCATTTGGATTGACTATGGAGGAATTCAAGGTATGCCTCACTTACTCACTTATTTATTCACATGTTCATTCACTATTTGTTGTAAGTTAATTTTGTGCCAGGCCTGGTTAGGCACTAGATCAACTGCGTTGAACAAAACAACCATGGTGTGTGTGGGGTTTTCTTGGAGAGAGATGATAAAAAATGTGGTGGGATTACAAAATTCACCAATGCTCCTTTGTTTCCTGAAGCCCGTTTGATCTTCCTCATGACCTCCTCCTTCTGGGGAGGGGCAAAGCTTAAAGGAGCCAGTTAATAATATCTCAGGCTCTTATGGTTTCAAAGGCATTTTTTCAGTTTAAATATTTAGTTCAAAGCTCACTTACTTCTGACAGGATCGTCAGCTGGTTCCCATTGGGAGCATGAGGAGAGAGCAGCAGCTCACTGCAGGACCCTGGACCAGTGAGGCTTGGGAAGGAAGCCAGGCTTGGGAATCTCCGGGCGTTTAGTCTGCACCCTGCATCTACTCTGGTGTATCCAGGGCCTCAGACTGGGCGCGATCAGCCTCAGAGCTCGTCCCCCTGGGAGTGGCGAATGTGGCAGCAGGCCACCTCTCCTCCCCGCTCCCCTGGAGGACCAGCCACCCCTTTCTTACTAGCCTAGGCCACAAGGCTGAAGCCTCAGAGAACAGGCATAGCTCCTCCCTTACACTGGCAGCATGGCGGAACCTCCTTCCCTTTCAGACTGTCCTTATTTAAATCCTGACCCAGAGTGTCCTGCGTGATCTCATCTCTGGCCCTTCTTACACTGAACTGCGTTCTCCGGTTCCCCCATTTCTTTCTATGCTCTCTGCTGCCGTCTTTAGTCAGGGCACGAGTGACTCAGTGATGCAGGGGCTTCCACCTCCCCTGGCTATGCCAGGGGTCAGAATGTGCCCTGAAAGTCACACAGTCCTTTTACTCTACGGAGGCTGCTGCCCTATTGTCTTCAGAAAAAGCGCGGCTATCCACTTGCCATTGTAATGCAAAGTATCTTAAACTGGTATCATCCCTTTTCACCCATCCCCCAACCATGGGCTGTAAAGCGATTACAGGGGACCCTTGCTTTGAATCCCGTTTCAACCCCAGAGATAGTGGGGATTAAAAGACATTGCTTTTCTAGTTGTGGTATATTATCACCATTGAGGAAATAATGTTTGCAAACTGATTTCTTTTATTGGTGTGCTGAATACTTGGCATAATTGCTCCTAATTAAAATTCAATTGATCAATAAAGAGGCAGGGCAGTGTTCTGATTAATTCTCTGTTTAACCCGGGACTAACTTGAGTTCCTTTTTGTCGCAGAATGGTAATGCAAACTCCTTCTGAAATGCTTGATGCCCTCTGCTTTCTCTCTCCCTTTGCTGACAGTTGCCAGTGGGCACTCTGAAGTCACCATTATTGTAAGTGGAGGGATGAAGTTGGAAACTGACCTGAGGGTGTCTGTTGGATTCCAGTCCTTTGGTGTTTTGACTCCTTATTTTCCTATGTGCCCCCTTATCCCAGATTAGGGAGACAAATGATCTTCTCAATGAGTAGAGTTCTAATGCATTTAGGTCTTGGTATGCTGTCAACTTTGTGCGGGTGGGGCCACATCTATCTTGTGCATCCACTTCAAACTTCGGCCTGGCACATGATATTATAGATATTTTATACTATTATTTAAATGAATGAAATGTATAGCAAGTCTGCTGGCTTGGAAGATCTTGTGCTCTGTTCAGAGTTTTTGGCTGTGATCTTTTGTGAAAGAGTTCTGTCTGATAAAACAGAATCCCAGCTGGTCGGGACTGGGCTGAAGAACCTGCTTCTACCCCTCTCTTTCCTCTGTTTTACATTCCTGACTGGAAAGCTTGTGTCTGTCTATCTCCAGAAGAGCTGGAACTCACTGCTTGGCTTCTCTCCCTCCAAACAACCGGCTTGGGCTTCTCTGTGTTCAGTGGGTAGACCCATGGGCTCTGGAGTCCACATCCCAGCAGGGAACCCCCGGCAGTGTCCCCTCCATCACTATGTGCAAACTACTCTGGCCTTCCCCTACCTTGAGCATGCCAGGTGCTCCCTGTCCCCAGGCCCTTGCTTCTGCTGCTTCCTTCGCCTGGAAACCACAGCTGCCCACTCCTCGGCAGTGATCTCTTTGGTCAAATGTCTCCTCAGAAGGGATTTTCTGAGGAGACCCCCTCCCCCTTGAGTCCCTGTGTAACCGGTTTCCTGGTTCTCTTCCATCACATTCACCCTGTGCTGTGCATGCTTATGTGGACTCCCCATGGAATATAAGTGCTGTGAGGACGGAGTCCCCAGTGCTCAGAATAGGGCCTGGTATAAAGCAAGCATTGGAAATCTGCCTGTTGAAATGGAGGAATAAATAAAGTTGTTTCCACTCTCTGAGCCTCAGTTTCCTTGTCTATCCAATAGCTATACAAGATAGAGGGTCGTCATGAAGATTAATTGAGCTCATGAGTGGAAGTGATGGTCTTGATTTAAGATGGTGAATTTGAAGACCTTCCTGGTCACCTAATATTTTTCCACTCCAAGGGTCAGTAAGATAACTCCACACATTATCAATGGCTCTGACTTTGTGTTTTGCTTCATGGGCAGATGGAAGAAATATTTCATAAATAATTAAATTGTTTAAAGGACAACACTGCCACTTGTACATTATTATTTCAAAGCTAGTGCTTTGAGGTGTTTGTGAACAATCTATGTGAAGGCAACCCTGCAGCTGGGCATTACAGCTCAGGCCATAATTTCATTGTCTTTCCTCTTTAAGCAGAGGGTCATTAAGTTTAACAGTGTCAAAGGTCTCTCCATGTTATGTACATGCATGCAATAATATTAAACAGCCCATTCACACTGAAAAAATATAGTTATGCTCCTTTTTCTGTGACTTATATTGAATCATCCCACAATGCATTGTAAATATAAGTTACAAAGGAGTCATTATAGGCTCCTAAAAGAAAGGAAGAAACTGAGAGCTGCC
This sequence comes from Noctilio leporinus, assembly GCA_004026585.1. Lineage (NCBI taxonomy): Eukaryota > Metazoa > Chordata > Mammalia > Chiroptera > Noctilionidae > Noctilio > Noctilio leporinus. The sequence goes on from PVIW01010751.1 coordinate 33,901, forward strand.
CACATGCTTGGCTGGGATGAAGGACTCAGGAGTGTGTGGTGGAAAGAAGGCTTAGGACATTTCATTTCCGTAGGAAAGCATTCTCAGATGCCCAGGCTAGGTTAGGTGCCCTGTTTTTTCCTCCCAGAGCCCTTCTTTTTCTTTTCTTTTCTTTTTTTAAGATTTTATTTCATTGTTTTTAGAAAGAGGGGAAGGGAGAGAGGCAGAGAGGGAGAGAGACATCAACGTATGGTTGCGTTTCACCTGCCTCCAGCCACAGACCTGACTGGAGACCTGGTTTGCAACCTGGTTATGTGCCCTGGCTGGGGAATCAAACCTGCGGGCTTTGGGTTCGCAGGCCGGTGCCTTATCCACTGTGCTACCAGCCAGGGCTCACCAGAGCCCTTCTTTTTCAACACAGACATCCCCTAGGTTTGTTTATCATGTTTCCCCATCTAGCTGTGAGTTCCGAGATGGCAGAAGTGGCATTGTAGTCCCTCCCCTAATACAGCGTCTGGTGGCTATGACAAGCTCGGTGACTACCTAAGTCTCTTCCAGCAAATGTTCATTAAACACCTTGTTTGGGCCAAAGATTCGATAATTGTGTGTGTGCGTGTTTCGGGGTGGATTACAATGGTCATCAAAAATTAAATTACTGGCCTCATTTACAGATAGAAATTATAACCATAATAAGGTGCTTAGTGCTACGAGTGACTGTTCTGGGAGCTTGACCTAGACCATAGCTCAGAAAAGTCAGGGAGCTCAAGGAAGTCGTGTTTAAGCTGAGACCTGAAGGACGTGTGGGTGTTAACAGGCTGAAGAGAGGATGGAGCAAGCATGGCAAAGGCCCTGGGGCAGAGGGGCCCACAAAAAGGTACAAGAAAACTAAAGCGGTCATTGTGGCTGCAGAGGGGTCATGTGACACAGGGGAGTCTGCAGGGAAGGGGAAAACTATATCACACAGGACCTTGATGACTATGACATTTAGTAGTTTAGTCTGTTGATGGAATAAAGGAGAGTTTCCAGAGCTGTCTCTCCTGGGACCTCTATTCCTTTCTCAACACTTTCCTTCCAGAGAACCAAGACAGGAATCCCAAGTAGAGACTGCCATGCCCTGGTCATCTGAGGCTGACTGTGTTTTTCTAAGATTGTTGCATCAATAGTCCCCATCCCTCCTGGTCTTCTGCAGTGTGACCCTGCCACAGCCCTCCTGAGCCTGGGCTGGGCGAAACCGTAACCAATAGAATGCAGTGGGAGAGAAGCTGTGTGCTTTGTGAGACTGGTTCAGAAAATCCTGCAGCTCTCACCTGCTTCTTGTAGATCATTTGCTTTCTGAATGTTCTCTTTTCAGAAGGCCTAAGGCATGTGGAGAGGGCACCTGGGAGTGGTCCAGTCAATAGCCCCAGCTCGAGTCCAGCCTTTATCACCTCAGCCTGGTCACCAGACCTGTGCATGTAGAAGCCTCCAGATGATTCCAGTTATCAGATGTCTGGTCCCCTCCATCCTTCTGAGACTTTCTAGCTGAGTCCCTAGTCATTGTGAAGCTCAGTTAGGCTGCCCAGCTGACCCCTTCTGAATTGCTGACCCACAGAATCTGTGCACATAATACCATGGCTGTGGTTACAGCATGTGGGCTTGGGGTGGTTTGTTATGCAGCTGTAACAGAACACACATCAAAGGGGCCATGATGAGCAACTTGGCCAAGGCAGCGGGAGGGCAGCCCCAATCGCCTAGATGCCTAAGGTCATATTGAAACTCAGGGGTGATGCTTACAGGATATGAATTCTGCTTCCTGATGGGGTAGACAGCCTGTGAGAGACCATCTTCGGCTCAGAAGCCCACCTCTCCCATTTCAGGCAGTGCCAAGGCAGGAGAGGGTGTTCAGTGAATAGGCTATTATCCTAGTTTATTTATTTTTAACCTTTCTCCAGGTGTGAAAGTCACACACAGGCTCTGATTGTCTGCCAGAATCCTTATTTAATTGTTGTTTTTGGGTCAGTTGTTTTTGAAAGTTCCCCCAGCTGATACATACGGTTGGTATTTTGCCAAGAGAGATAAACAGTTTCAGCTTGTACTGCAGTTGGCTTCAGTGTTAGCAAAATACAGCAGCTGCCTCCCAGCGGACGTCTGCCCTGGACATAGCTGGGTGACCTGATTTAGACTCTCCTCTCAGTTGCTACCTTGCCACATCCATGACCATGCAACCAAACAATTGTAAACCCTGAAAGATATCTTGGTAAGAGAATCATCTTGATTCACCCAAATACCAGTGAGTTGTTTTTTTTTTTTTTCATGGAAACGCAACCTGATTTAAACAAACGTTCACTTTTGTGGTCTTTAAAACATGTTATGAATTAAATTGAAAACCGGAATTAGCACAATAATAACTGCTTTCCCAGTGTTGTTATTTTGCACATCTGCTGGTAACACAGTAGCTGTGAATAATTGCTCATAGTAAGATTCCTCCCCTTCAATGCTGCCGTGGCAGATGGACTAATAAGGATTCAACACTTTGTACAGACATTTGCGATTTCAGAGGGTGAAAGGCTCTCCCTTCACACAAACAAAATGCACAATCACCCAATATTATACTTTTTAATGGAAAAACTTAGCTCATAATGTAAGCGGCATTCAACAATTTGACTAGCTTAACAGCAGTTATAATGAAGAAGAACACATCAGGGCTATTTATGTTCTCTTTTCACAAGAACATCTTCCCTGGAAGTTTGTCTTACTTTGAATTTAGGGAGTATTCTTGCACCTTTATTGGCAACTAAGGGCACGTCATTGATAAGTAACAATCGATTATACGGTCATCTTTGCACCTATGTGGCGTGAGGCAGTGTGAGCGGAGGTCAGGAGCAGGCGGTGACAGCTGGCCTCTGCTCCTTGTTTGCTGGGTAACTTGGCAGATCCTACAGTATCTCTGGCCCTCAGTTGTTTTGTTTGCCAAGTGGGGTGTAAGTGGTACAGTCTTTTAGGGCTAGCATGAGGATTAAATAATGCAGGTAATAATGAAGTCAGGCCTGGCCCATAGTAGCTCTCAATGGCTGACTGGCTTTCTTATGATTTTCCATTATGATTAAGGTGGCTGTGTGGGGTAGAATTTAACAAAAATCTTTTTTATTTATGAGAAAGGACAACTACAATATAAAATATACTAATGAGTACTAATGAGAGAGATAAGTCCCTTACACACACATTTTTGCTGATCTGGTTGTACCTATCATGGAAATAGGGCAAACATTCCCTTGCTGTGGTCAGAGCAGAACCGTAGCTACAAAATCTTCATTGCAGGGTGCTGTGGTTTAATTCTTCTGAGAGAGTCTCCTTGCTAGGGATGGGGGTGGGATTGTCAGATTGGTCTGTGGGCATCAGGAGGCTCTCCCTCCTCTCTGTCGGGATGTGCTCAGGGCTGGGAGCTCCACTGACATGTCATCCCTTAACCCAGAGGTGGTGAGAGTTACCCCTCGGAAATGACCACGGGAGGAGGTGGAACCAGACCACTGAAACTAAAAGCTTGGGAGCAGCAATGACTGGGCCTTGGGGCTCAGCTCCAGTGAGCAGCCAGCTGAGTAGGTTGGTGGAGCCTGTGAGCACTGGGGAGGGGGGGTCCCCAGAAAGAGTGAGGTCACAAGTTGGTGGTGGTGGGAGGAGCAGAGGAGGTTCTCATTATTGTCCTGGAGGGGGCTACTGAATCATTAAACATTTGACTTATGTTCAGATTAATAACAATATGGCAATTAAGCTTGGTAGGTACCAGCATCCTTAGAAGCAATCCCAAGAATTGCTTTAAAAATGCATCAGTTTAAAATTAAATTAGTTACTTATATTTTTATCATAGATACAAAGAGGCTTTCTACAGCATCCTCAACTTTTTTTTTTTTTTTTTAAAGATTTTATTTATTATTTCCAGAGAGAAGGGAAGGGAGAGAGGCAGAGAGGGAGAGAGAGATCAATGTACGGTTGTCTTTCACCTGCCTCCAGCTACGGACCTGGCTGGAGACCTGGCTTGCAACCTGGTTATGTACCCTGGCTGGGAATCGAACCAGTGACGTTTGGGTTCACAGGCTGGCGCCTTATCCACTGTGCCACCAGCCAGGGCTCATCCTCAACTTCTTTTATTCATAAGCAGGACAGATCAGTGAAAGTTCCTTAGTCGTTCTTGAGAGTTAGGGAGTATATCGTTGTCTAGGGGCTTAGGATTGGATCTGATGATTTCAACTCCATTTTAGTCCCAGGATTCAGTAAGACACACAGCATCTTCTGAGAAATAATTCCGTGGGATAAATAATGACAGTGTCTTCAGAGATGAGGTTCTTGGCTCTAATGATGTATCAGTGAGAACTAGGTCATGCTTTAGAAACACACAACCCTCAACTCTAAGCTCAAAATAATGGAATTTTTCTTGCCCGCACTGCATGTTCTCACAGGTAGGCAAAGGGGCTGTGCTTAGTCTCTCAAGGACACAGGCTGACAGAATGCTGCAGGTCTCCTGGCTAGAAGAGAAAGAGAACCCCACAGGGGCTCTCTCTGGGAAGTGGCAATTCACCTCTACTCACAAGTCATCTGTTAGAAGAGATGGATTGATTCCATCTAACCATAGTGGGTCTGGAAGTGCAAACCTATCATGTTCTGGGAGGCAAAGAGCTGGAAAGATTGGTGAGTAGCATTACTGACAACCACAGCCCATCCTCTCTCTGCTCACCAAATGCTTGGTTCATACTCCCTGCTGTAGACAAAGATATACTCATTCTCTCCCTCAGGTAGACGGTCCTCAAGCAACATTCTAACAAGGTATCCAGCTCAGAAAGCAGGATCTTAAGCTAATGGAGCTGTACTTGGTGTGGCTCAGTGGCTTGACTTCTGACCTGTGAGCCAAAGGGTCACTGGTTCAATTACCAGTCAGGGCACATGCCTGGGTTGTAGTTAAGATCCCCAGCTCGGGTCGTGGGAGAGGCAACTGCATGTTGGTGTTTCTCTTCCTCTCTTTCTCACTCTTTCTAAAAATAAAAATAAAATAAAATAAGATAATGGGCAGTATTCTCTGTATCAGGTCCGATTATGGCTTCTGTTAATCTAGAGATCTATGAATTAAAAAGACAGTTGCATACAATACCCAAAATATAGTGGTGGGAGAGGGTCAGAATTATTGCAATGAAGATAGAGCAGCTTCTATAGTGCATGGCAGTTCTGAGTCTTGCTGACATGGGTGAAGGGGGCCCCTGCCCTGGGTGTGGGGACTATTCATTGATTAGATCTGGATTCTGTTGCTCCCCAGTTCTGCTGGCTCCACCCTCTGGGAGGTTTTCCTTTATATTTAATCTTCTTGGCGGTGTCTGAAGTAAGCACTGGAGAACATGTCCTCTTTGGGGCTGAAGATCTTTCTCAGCCTGTTTCTTATCTGACGAAGGTCAGAAGGCCAAGGTGGTTTTAAATCTTGAAATGTTTATAATCATAATCACTTCTAGTTTAGACACTTGCTTTCTTTGGCTATACAACTCTCTCAAAAACGAATTGGCTTATTGTCTCTTTGATTCTGATCATCTTCACTTGCCCATATTACTCTCATGTTTCAAGACATACCTCCCTTCCTCTTGATGGAACCTGTTCAATCCTCGACAGGGGAGCCATGCTCTTAATCTGTTGTCCTCACTCCAGAACCCAAGTGGCAGAAAAGTCAGCGTTTTGAATAGTGTTTTGAATTTGGCAAATAAGGGGCAAAGTGGTCTAGCTCTTTATTTTTCCACTGGAAGCGACACCTATCACTTCTGCTCACATTTTATTGGCTAGTTCATTATGCAGCCTTACTTCTTTTTAAGAGGGCAGTAGAGGGCAGGCGGCAGAATGTAGTGAGAATGCAGGGAGGGAATATTTGTGGACAGCACTAGTGACAAGTTGTTGCATTTTGATGAGCATATACCTGCATAATTAGAAAATAGTTAGTGAGATTAAACTGTAAATTTAGTGACTTTTATTTTTCTAGTGAGTAGGATACTATCAAAATAGCATGTTTATGAAACACATTAAGAATGACAATGACCTGCTTTGAAAGTTTTGCATGAGGAAATATGGCTATCCCATGGCAGAGGTAGTTGAAAGAAGGGTCAGTCCTCATGATAGAGAAAAAGCTGGCAAGAAGGAAGGAGTCTTAAATATTGGCTGTTACAATGGATTTATGCCAAGGTCTAAAGAATTTTAACTATTTTTGTGTTATTCAAACTTTTGGGTGGATTATAACAAAACTTTACATGGATAGAGATAAAATGTCCTCCCAGATATAATTTAGGTTAATAAAAAAATTAGACCTGACCGTAGGATGAAAGAAAGGTACAGACTTTTGATTATGGCTAAATTAACAAAGAACTAAATCAGTAATTTAGAGAAATGAATGAATAGCAATGTTCCATTGATTCCAGGCTTCTGATGGTAGAGGAGAATCACATGCCAGAGCTTTGATTAACCTATTGACTTTCCACAACATATTGGAAAGAACTGACACATTATAAAGATAAGTCTGTTCCTCTAGTCCCTTTCCTGTTTGTCAGTAATTTTGATTTGTCTCCCTGGACATACTTTCTTTGGGATTACATTTTTGAAAAATTGTAAAGGCTAATTTGAGGCTCTAGGTGGTGTTATCTCCTTACAAAGAGGATTTATAGTTGCTTGCCATGGGCAGTTAGGGTAGGTGTAGCTAACTTAATCCAATCAGTGATTGGAAGGTAAGTTTTCTCAAAACTTTTACAACCATGGCACTGCTCTTTAGTGGTCCCGGGAAAGCTGGGAGTGATTAATAGAGCTCTTCTTTCCTGGTAGATTCTTTTGTCTCTCCAGAAAGAAGATAAGATTTCAGAATCCCCTGCTTATAGGCTCAAGCTGTCAGCAAAGGAAAAAGCAGGAATGCTGGAATCACTCATTTTTCCTATTGTTCTATCTTCTTGTCCCCTTGAGTTCTTACATCACAGTAATACTCTGATGCTTTCAAGCAGGTGTTAGTTTGCTGCTGTGGACTGATTGTACGCCCTCAAAATCCATATGTTGAGGGCCCAATCCCCAATGTGATGGTGTTGGAGGTGCTTTGGGAGGGCCCTGGGGTTAGATGAGGCTGTGGAGATGGAGCCCCCATGATGGGATTGGTGCCCTTAAAAGGAGATGAAGGGACCAGAGTGCTTGCACCTCCCAGCTCCGTTCCCTGCCACGTGAAGATAGAGACAAAAGGTGCTTGTCAGTAAGCCTGGAAGAGGGCTCTCACCAGACATTGAATCTGCTGGTACCTTGATCTTCGATTTCCCAGCCTCCAGAACAGCAAGAAATACATATTGTTTAAGCCACTCATCAGCGGTATTCTGTTATAGCAGCATGAACTCCCTAAGACAGATGTTTTTTTGATTGGCTTTTCAATTGTTTCCAATGAAAGGTTTGATCTATACCAGATTAGTCCACCATTATTGGAAGTTGAAATCCCATGGAGGCTTTTGCACAGAAAAGTGACCTGATATGTTCTATTTAAGAGGATTCAGGTTGTTGTAGATTGGGCTGCTTGGCTTCTGTTAGTGCCAAGGTCTTTGGGCTTTTTTCTGGCTCCTTCAATTCAGCAACATGAGTGTAGATTCCGCCTCTCCTCAAAGCCTGACCTGCCCCGAAGCATCCAATTCTAGCGAACCTTCACCGGTGCCTGAGATGTATGAGCCTGAAGAAAACTATGCATCTTTGCAAACGTCATCTGCTGAAACACCCCACACGGAGACTGTCTCTCCTCTTCCTTCATCCATGGACTTGCTGACTCAGAACAGCCCTGATTCTTCCACTAGTCCCAACATAACACTGCCCACTGCTGTAGAGAACAGGGCAGAGAAGGAGGAAAAAGGCCCAGTCAAGAAACAGAAAATTAGAACTGTCTTCTCACAGACCCAGCTGTGTGTACTCAATGAGAGATTTCAGAGACAGAAATATCTCAGCCTCCAGCAGATGCAAGAACTTTCCAACATCCTGAACCTTAGCTACAAACAGATTAAGACCTGGTTCCAGAACCAGAGAATGAAATGCAAGAGGTGGCAAAAATACAACTGGCCAAAGATTAGCAACCGTGTAACTCAGATGAGCTCAACAACTACGGAGTACCTGGGCCTCTCTTCCTATCCTCACCAGGGATGTCTGGTGAATACTTCTGGAAACCTTTCAATGTGGAGCAATCAGACCTGCAATAACCTGTCTTGCAGCAGCCATTCCTGGAGTAGCCCAACTTGGAACTACCATTCCTGGAATAGTCAGACCTGGTGCCCCCAAGGCTGGAATAACCAGGCTTGGAACAACC
>PVIW01010752.1:0-42086 GCA_004026585.1 Noctilio leporinus
GGTCGGTCGGGAACGCCTCACCTACTGTCCCGCTGGCCTCCTCTGCCTCTGGGCTCTGCTCCCCTGTGTCCAGATGCTGTCCGTTCCAATCCCTAGGGTCCTGAAGACGTCTCACGCTCCTTATCCTGTCCTCTAGCTGCTTTGGTACTTGAGAACACCATCAGCACTGCTCTCTACTCTGTCGCCATCTTCCCTCCTGGTGTTGCAATTCTAACCTGCAATTCTCAGATTTGCATTCTGTGTACTCTATGGGCCTGGATTTCTAAACAAGCTTACTTAGTGAGCTTAGTGAATCATTTCACGATTATTCATCAAAACTGACCCAGCAAGTGGAGGCGGGGAAGGCCCAGGAATATGTTTTTTTTTCCTTTTTCAGGTTAAGTATGAGCAACACATCGCTCAACCAGACCGAACTGTTATCTCTTACCTTCCTGATGACAAGAACTCATAATCCAAGAATCAGCTCTAAATCTTGACAGCAGAGGTAAGATGGCATTGGAAGCAGTGTGCAGGATGAACTGGAGATATAAAAATCAGTAGCAAAGAGGTCCCTTCAGTGCATGCAGTTGAGAAGAAATGAAGCCATACACTAGAGGAAGGGCAGCTGGACTGGAAGTGGGGGAGGGGTGATGCTGTAGAGCAGGTAGGTGACATGCTAGGTACAGAACATCTAGTCCATGGCTTCCTTACTCAGGTGTGTTCTGCACCCAGCAGGACGATGGTGCTGTTTGAAATTATGATCTTATTTTCGATCATAATACAAAGAATGGAAAAGGAATAAAAAACATGCCTTGTTTGAATAAGAAGGTAGAATTGGAGCCATTTTAAAGATTTTCTGTGTTTAAAAGTATTTAAAAATTGCTTCTATTCTTCAAAGAACTAGAGCAAAATAACACGAAAGGTAAATTGAAGCAAGGCAAGAGTTCTTTCATTTTATCATCTTGACCTATTCTCTAATGAGAAAGCACAGGAAAAGATGAAAAGAAAGGTCACCTTTTATTTCGAAGAGAGAAATTTATGCTGATTGTTGATGTACTGAACTAATTAACAAAATGAACTCAAACCCAGAACCATCGACACTTGGAAATAGCTTGTTTGTTGTAACAGATAGACAACAGGTAATAGATAGTGGAGAATATGTTACTTATAGTATAACTTCCATATTGGATATTGATATAATCCAGATGTTTAAGAAACTTTGATTTAGATGAAGGAGCAATTTCAATTAAATAAAAAATATATAATGACTGCAATTAAACTAAACAAGAACCTACCTGAATATCTTACTAGAGAAGTCCTGAGGACAATGATTTCAGGTCTCACTTTGTAGAAGGACAATGAGATAATTATATAAGGGACATGTGACTTATAAAATACATGAGAGATGATTAGGCTGTTTTTACACTCTAATTTAAGATCAGAAGCCCCATCGCAACTATGAGGAGATGATACAGTAGAAAAAAGTTAACATTTATTAAGAAACTAATATATGTATGTTAGACATGGCAGTGCATTAACAAAGCAATGGCGATAGGTATACAGATGGGCAACTAAGCCTTAGAGTTCATAACTTACCCATACTAGAAACTAATAACTGAAAAATCAAAATTCTAGCTATTCATCTCATGTTAAGTGGAAACTCTTCAGAGAGAACCAGTCTATTCTCTCTGTTAGTTAGAACTCTCCCCAATTTTAATTGTTAGTGTTATCACTTGCCTTACTACTCTCTAAACCATCTTCTAAATAGACTAATGCCTTGTGTGTATTTCAGGAATTATTCCACCTTTCTCTGTCTTTCAAGGTTGTTTTGTACATCCCTCTTTCAAAATGTCTTTCTTTCCAGGGCACTGTTGCCTTTCCAAATGCCCCTCCTCTTCATCCATGGATGGCTTTTTAAACTAATGACCTCATTTTCTAATTACAGTGCTTGACCTCAGCCTTGGGAGTTTACTTTCCATGCTACATTTTATTTTGTAAATCTTGTCATCTCTAGTGATCCTAAGCATGTAAAGCCAGCAACAAGGTTTCACATAACTTTGCTTCCCTACAGAACTCAGTATAGAATCCAGAGTAAAATGTTTTCCATTATTTACACAAATTAAGTTAATTACTTTAGGATATATAAAATGCAGCCACCTCTGTTTTTTCATCTATTTTAACATAATACCTTGTATGAACTTTGGATATATATTAATATAGCTTAATGTAATTATTATAATAAAACAGATATTATTTCTTTTATATTACTCTTAAAGTTAAAAAGGATCAGAGAGGATATAATAGTTGGCACAAGGTTATACTGTTGGGAAATTGAATCATCTTTGGTGACTCGGGGTTGCTACTCAATATCTTTGATGAATGAGTAAATGAAAAAGCTATAATTCAAGTCAGGCTTCTAACTCCAAGCTTTCTACAAACTATTCATGGTTTATTTGACAATGCATGCCTGTTTATGTTTTCCTCATAAAGTTGAATTCCAGCGTAGTTTATACAGCATTGGCTTTGCAACGTTTCACAATTAGTCCAGTGCATACCAAACTCATTAGCTGAGTCAGAGAAAGAAAACAATCTAGTCTAATTTTAATAGGACTGCATTCTCCATTAATTATGATAGAAAAATTAATGGTGATTCAAACAAGGCTGAGTTTGAAAATTTGGCAGTCTGAGTGATCCCAATTACAAAAGATGTCTTAATTAGGCAAAATGAAACAAAACCAGAAATATATCCACTTTCTCCAAAGTAAATGAATAACATGTGGGATTTTGTCCAAAACAGAAATTGTATTTCAAATACAATTGTATGGATATTCATTGGGAAAATCCCAAAAAGTCTAAATTCATGATTCTGAAGAAGTGACATATAGCATTATTCAAATTCATAAGAGCTTTAATAGTAGAAATACACACACACACACACACACATATACACACACACACTCACACAAGCAAAGCAACTGCTCCTAGTGCTGGCCTGATGGGAAGACTCCACACCCCTCCCAGGACAGTTTTCTTAAGGAGATTAATAGCAGGGATTAATAGCAAACCCAGTTGACAGGTAGACCTCCTTAGAGCCCAACAATGAATTATTGAGAGAAAAGTTGAAGGATATAATATCAGGCAGTTACTATATTTTATACATTCTTAACTCTCCTTCCTGGGGGAATGATGTTCATCTTTGGGCAGCATTCTGGTTTTGGAGGTAGTCGGCCACAGATGAGACTACAGAGAATTCAACAGTCACAGAGTTCAACATCTCCAAGGCATCTCTGCAGCTAGAGTCGCATTGCATCTCCAAGTGAGTTCCCTGCATAAATCCGATGTATTTATTATTTTGAACACTAAGCTCATCTTGGGGAAGCCTGCTTGTCTAAAGGATGAGTGGGTCAGGACAAGGTAGCATAAGGTGGGGCAGGTTGAAGGCGAGTGGGACTTTCTGGAGAGTTTTCCTTTCATTAGAATCAAACATTCAGATCTGTCCGTCCTAGAAATTTATATATAACAATAGCTAGAGGATATTAATTTGAGCCTTTGCAGAGAAATAAAATGAAAGACTCCCTATAAAATAGAGCAAATACTTATATATAACTATACTTAAGAGAAAGATTTAACTTGAACTGTAATGTATCAAGTGTGGTCTCAGCACCCATATCTTTTTTTGAGAAGGCAGCAGTGAAGAGCTGTGGCCCATGTATATAAAAGAAGGTAACCTGGGCCCATCTGATTTCTTTTTCATGACATTCCTTTTCTATACCATCTGATCTTCTCCTTGGAAGTGAGTTTCCTTCTTCCAGTAACTTTCTTGCTCTGTCTCTTAACCTGAGCAACCTAAGTCTGCAGTAGTTCTTCAAGGGTCAGCCACATTATGTTGCTAGGAGATGACTTCATGGCTGTTTCTATACAGAGTGAAACAAAAGAGAGGTTCTAAAAGCTGTTCAAAGGGGAAGAGTCTATTCACACTAGCTGTTCCCATGAAATACACTTCTGGATAGGTGGTACAGTGAAATTTTGGTGTAATATCTTGGCACTCACCGTTCAGCCCCAAGCACCTCTGACACATCTGTGTTTGGCTGGGCAGGTCCCCACACTCCATTGGGTCTACTGTGGCCTTCGTCTTCTGAAGGCAAACCTCCTAGGCAGACAGACCTCCTCTGACCTCCTGGTTCCCTCACTGACTTTCAGCCTGCCCTAATTTAAATGCTGTTCTTGGAACTTCCTATGCAATCACATATCCAGCCCAGCCTATGGTGCATTGCTGTCTGCCATTTTTGCCAGCTTCCCAGTGTCTTTGACCCTCTTTCTGCTGCCATCTGTAGTGAGGGCTAGTAATGCAGAGGCATCTAGGGAAGGCATCCACCCCTCTGGCTATGTCATGAGTCACTGCAAGTTCTCAGAGTCACATATACAATTCACCCTGGGGAGCAATGCTCTTCCCTTCAGGAAGGCACTAATTTGCCTTTGTTATGAAATGTGTTTTAGAGCTGTACCTTCTGCTGTTTCCTGCCCCAGTTCCTCTAATATCAGGGGACCCATGCTCTGTACCTTGATTGAATTGGAGTTGCAGTCCTAGCCAAAGTCCGTAATCTTAGTGGGATTTTAGTCTAAGTTTAGGCACCAACTGACTTTCAGTGAATTATTTAATGGTTTTGGGGTTCATTATATCAGGTATTAAATGGTGATTTTGGAGGCTTAGAAAGCAAGAAGTTCAAAAGATTTCTGAGACACAGAAGGGGCTATGAATTAGAAAGCTATTAGTAGAACTGCTGAATTAAAGGGGAAGAGACAAATGCACAACACAAAACCCAAGCCCAGGGAAATTTTTTCATCACTACAAAAAAGGGAAGAGTATTTTGTGTTTAAAACCAGAACCAAAACAATTACATGTATTCTACAGAGAAGTGATTTCATTTAGGAAAACACCTTTATTACTTTCTAGTAGAAGGATTCATAGATGAAAATACCTAGACTGTCTGCCCTACAAAATGGAACACTTTCAGGGCTCTTCTGGGAGAATAAAGGTGGCATCAAAAAGATTACATTTACCTACATGATACAATAATAAGAATATTGAGATTTTTAGGGTAAAGGGAATGGAGCTCAGATGCTCAGAGGAAGTGGACTAACCACATGCAGACACAGGAGAGCCCAAGAGAAGGATCAGGAAGAGAATACACTTTGGTTGGAGGTTAGGTGGTAGTTACACACACACATGCACGCACACACATACACAAGAAGAGTGTCAATTCTATAATTATAATTTTCTTGTCACATTAAACTGTTTTGTAAATACCATTATTATTTCCCCAAACCTTTGCTATTCCTTTGGCAAATGGGGAGGAAATCAATGGAAAGATCTGGCTCTCCATCTGGGCCAAAGAGTAGAGAGCAGTCCTTGAGGTAAGATTCAGGGCAAGTCCTAACTTCAACTAGATTAGGTAATAAAGGTAGAAGCACCTGAGCAATTTATTGACAATTTACTGACATTAAGGGAAAGACATAATGACGTACTTTAAGATACTCTAGTGTTTAAAGATATAAATATATTTCAGAAGATTGCATAACCAAAGCCAAGAACTCATTTATGTGGGTTTTGTAAGACCTTAAAGAAGAATTGGGATAACTATATGCATAATCTTAAAAGTGATGATAGTAAAAATACTTTCCTAGAAGCAGATGAATATGGTGAATTTGAACTTTTATTTCAGCGCCTATTACCTGTGTGATTTTCGAGAGCCTGTGTAACCTTTCTGTGCCTCACTATCACTCTAAAATAAACAGGGGCATTGACCCCACACCACAGACTGCAGGGATTCAAGGAGGTCATGTAAAATATTTAGCAGATCACCAAGAATGATAGGCTTCATAGGCCTCATTGTGATCTAAACATGCTTATTGCTAAGAATGAAGTGAGATGATATAAAAAACGGCTTTGTTAAATGTAAGGAAATATATTTTTGCTATTTATTGTTGGCTATAAAATAAAAAATTTTAAATAAAAAGAAAAAATAAAAGCCTTAAATGTTTGGTCTTAAAACTTAGAAAATAATTTTATCTTAGGCTTCTTAGCAGTTAAAGTGTTTCCGAATGGGTCAGAAGCAGCTCTAGGGCCATCTCTATTAGAGTCACCATGGACATGTGAGCACTTTAATTTAGCACAAGGATCAAGGAACTTTTCACCTAGCTCCTCAGCCTTCTCCATTAGGAGTGTTCTTGAAGAAGTTCTATGTAGTCTCTAGGTTTTAGAATGTACTTATTTACTAAAAATTATAGTAAATAATATTGTTTATAAAATTAATCCTAGACAAATCTCCGAAATGTGCTTCTAGTTGTACTGTTAAATATACGAATGATTACTTTGTTTAGTTTGTATTTTAATGTAATTATAATTCATAATATTCTATGAATTAGTATTTTTGCCACAGCTAATCTGGTGACCAATGAAAATACCTATTTGTGAAGCTATGTGCTGATATAAGTGAGGGAGGGCCACCAGATTCTAAGTGCATGTAAGGTAATGCTTTCCTCTGCTACAATTCAATCACACTACAAATTACATCAAAAGAGATCCTGATAATCCTGTACAGGTGACAGTGAACAATGATTGGTGATAAAAACATTTTTCGGAGGAAATGGAACATCAGTTCCTTCTCCTAAGTAGCTGCCCTACCACTCCATTTATCTGGGGTTGGGGAGTCACCCACGAGGCCAGCTGCCATTTTCTATAGCTTTCCAGCTCTGTTCTTACATCGCAACTTCTATTTATGCACATTCCAAGTGGAGCTATATGCTCCACTATCCAAACTGGCTTTAAAGATCAAAATTTGGTCTGGAAGACACCTTAGCAACATAGCATCTCTAGTTTGTTAGTGATTTCTATGGGTTCTTTGGCAAAAGTTCTCAATGTGATCAAATCTAGGAACCAGAGAATGGATTTAAATGAAATTATGCCATAATAGATAACATATTTAATTAACAAATATTTTCAGAGTATATGTCAAATAATAGAGATAAGGTATGAAAATGTAGATAAAAGTCTTTGTCCTCAATATTATCCTGCTATGGAAAAAGTTCTCATAAAGAAGCAAGTCTAAAAATATAATACAATGTGCTGAATGTTATAAAAGGGGAATGGAAAAAGTACTTTGTGTTTTAATTTACTAATCTCTGTGACTTGATGAAACCATGAAAAAACTTAGAACTTACACATTTCAGATCTAGTTAATTCTTTGGTCTATTTTAGTGATGCACTCACTGGTCCCAGGGATTTGTGGGTGCTTATTGATCAATTTCTTGACTTCCCAGAACTGAAAATGTCTTTCTGTTGCCATTACATTTAAGGACAGCATGTTAAGATTTAAAATCTTATTTCCCATTTGATAGATCTAACAGTTCTGTAGATGTTTAGTGCTTGCTTTCTGTTTTTGACTAGTAAAAAGGAAAAATTCAAATTTAGTCTGCTTTTGTTTGTTTTAATGACTTTTTTTTTTTTTTTTTTTTGCAGTTGGCAACATGAAGCTTCTTATTTTTGCTTTGAGGTTTAAAAACTTACCAGGAAATCTCTGTATGTTAGTTTCCATTTAGTAATTTTTTCTTCCCTTCAAGGGTCTTTGCAAGTTCTGGATATTTTTTTCTGTTACATAATTATCTATTGATTCTAATTCCTTCACATGCCCCTGGATCAGCTTTTGCAGTAATTTTGTGTCCTGAGTTTTGGTGTCATTCTTATGTTAAATTCAGCTCCTGAGATATCTCTTTTTCATCTTGAATATTTTTTTAGATTTCATCTTTTGATTTTTAGTGATGTTGATTCTGGCTTTATTCCATATACAATAAAGACCTTATCTTTATTTCACATACATTTTACTAAAACATTAAGGACTATCAATTACTTTTAACCTAATCTAGGATTTTAAAAACTCTCTTATCCTAATACTTTATTTTATGTAAATCTACATATATTTCAAAGCAGACTTTATTCTGATCCAAACACGTTTATTGGTAATTGTTCCAAAAATTTATTTAGAAAAACCACCTCATCTTTATTTTCAAGATGTGGTTCATCAACTCAACTCTGAGCCTATAAGAAATGTATAATCTTAGACTCCCTCTCAGACCTCCTGAATAAATCTATATTTCAACAAGAGCTCCAGGTTACATATATACACAGTAATATTTTAAAACACCCTCGTCCAGAGGACCAATGTGCTTGGTGGTTAGGATTCATCTGAATTAGCTGTGATAATAGATCAGAGTAGATGGAACACCTAGGCTAGGCTAGGAAGCTATGACAGTTATTTCAGTTTCTGTCTCTGAGGTGCGGACTGGGAAAAACATGCTTGTCAGACTCTCATGTGACCAAAGTCAGTCTGTGTGTGATCAGGCCACAAGCCGCTTTACATGTTTATTTAATCATTTATCATGTTTTTTTTTCCTAAAGTTTGCATTACAACAGACAATGTACTCACTCTGAGGGGGGGCTACTGGAGAATGCATGATGGACAATGTGGCAGGAGGGAGGTGATTGCACTGGAAGGGTTTGCTTCAGTCTAGGCAGGCACTGAGATGGAGACCAATTAGTGTTCACAGTTTTGTCATCTCTAAAGGTTCAATTAATTTAGACAGCATTGCTTTTATTGTCGAATGTGGAATAAAGATGATATTTGGGTTTACCCAGTATGTGCAGGCCAAATTGGGGTATTAATAATGGTTCCTCCTGCTTTTCATCTTTATTTTTAAATTGCTTTATAAGTATCACAAGTGTATCTGATAGAAATATGCCTCTAAGTGCAATGGTTCACTCTGCCATTTTCTCAGATTTCCATCATTGTGGGAAAAGCAAAAAGTGTTTAAAATTCAAAACACAAAAGGTAATATAAGCTTCCCTTCTTTAAAAATAGGTTACACTTTACAATTTTACTCACAATTACTTTCTGCCCATTTGTTTAAGAGATAAGTGGCATAAACACTGGGATGTCATAGTGAACCAATAGATAAAGTTTCTTCCTCCTTAGATTACAATCTAGTGAAAATACACAGATACTGAGAAAATAATCATGCTGAGATGGTCATAAATTATAAGGAGATAGAAATCATCAAGTGTTTTTATGTTTCTGTGTTCAGAAGAAAGAGGTTGATATTTCATTTTACTTTATTTTAAATATTTTATTTTTATTATTTTTAGAGAAAGAGGAAGGGAGAGAAGCAGAGAAACAGAAATGTACGGTTGCCTTGCAACTGCCTCCAGCTAAGGAGCTGGCTAGAGACATGGCTTGCAACCTAGTTATGCTGCCCTGCCTGGGAATTGAACCAGTGACCCTTGGATTCACTGTGCTACCAGCCAGGGCTAGAGGTTGATATTTTATAAAGGGTATTCAAAGGAGCCCTTAACTGAAAAGTGAATTTCAGCAGAGACTGAAGAAAGTACAGAAAGGAGACCCACAAATGTCTGCAGGAAGGGCATTGTAAGTGGAGGCATACCACTGCATAGTAGGAAGGTAGAATATTAAATTTTGAAAATTTCATAGAAAACAAAAGACCAACATGTTATTATATGCCCATTGAAATCAGATACCTAGTTCAATTGTTAGTTGCTCCAAAGAGCCATTTATGTCTCCCTGTCCACCCTACTGCCATTGTCCTTCTTATCTAAGACCTTCAGTGTCTTGCTGAGGTCTTTATAATGGTCCCTTTACTGGTCTCTCCGTTTCTAGTTACATACTAACCAACCCCTTCTTCAAGCAAAAATATACCCATGCCAGATCTCTGTGGGAAGTTCTTCAAAAACAGCATTGGAAATCCCTGACACATTCATTCACAAAAGTCAGTTCCAAATGGATGTTATGCTAAACCTTTTACTTCGGGTGGTGGGCACACAATGCAATATATAGAGAATGTGTCATAATTTTATACTTGAATACTATATAATTTTATTAACCAGTGTCACTCCAATAAACTTAATAAAAAGAAAGAAAAAAATGCAAAGAAAATAGAGCAGAACATATCCATGACCTCAGAGTAGTGTTACTTTTCTTAAACAAAGAATAAGGACAGAGCTTGACAAATGTAGAGCACAATTAAGAACTTCTCTTTATTGAAAAGAATCAATAAAATAAGCTATAAATTGAGAAAATAACTTGCAATACACATATTTAACAAAGAAATTAGTATCCAAAGGAGAACAAAGTGGGTCTCATAGTGTTACTAATCAATGTTCTATATCAAACTGGGTGTGCAGAAACAAAATATTGCTTTTTGTTATATTTTACCTGTATATTAGTGATATATTTAATAATTTAAAAAGAAGAAAAAGGAGTTAGAAATAACAAATCTTGGGTTAAAATCCCAGATGATGATCTACTTTTTGTAATGCACTGGGAAATTCACCATTTTTCCTCCTTATATACAAAATTGAAATATAGGATTAGAAACAGTAAGTGCAATAACTAGCACAAGACATAGCACACAAAAATTATTTCATAAATAGTGAACATTATGGGGGAGGGTTCTCTGATGTCCTCTCTTGGCTCATTTCTGCCTTTGTGCAACATGTGTTATCTTGAAGTGGCTTTAGCCAGCCTGTCCAGCTGCATCTGCCTCTATTGCCTCTTTTCATTATTCCTCCAGCCACATGCCATCACTCCTTATAACCTCTGCCTTCAGTATCAAGATAATTTATCTGCCATAATCCCTGATGTCTCAAGCCAAATCATATCTATACTGTGAAGCAGGCATCTCTGTAGTACTGATTCCCATGGGGTAATTTATTGTTCATATGTCTATCTCCCTATGGTATTGTCAACTACATGAGGGCAGGGACTGTGTCATTTATTCTTCATTGTACCACAAGACCAGAAATATGTAAAAAAATAATATCTATTGAATAAGTAAAGTCATAACTTTGAGATAGTTTTCTAAATTCTGGATTGGACTTAAAAATATGAGATGTGTGTGTAATTTTATTAATCATGAATAGCTAAAACTTTTATTATAAAATAAATATTTTTAAAAAGGAAATAGTTTAATTGTAAATATTTTCTTATTCTAAGGTTACCTAAAAAAATGAAACCATGTATATGATTATCTGCAAAGAAAACACACATCCATATCATTCTAAGATGATATATAATTGAAACAAACAACAAATAAATATATATTTAATTATGTAATGTCATGTTGACCACCAAAAAAGAATAATCAATTCATAATGGCAAAGTGGAATAAGCCAATTTCTCTACTGTATTTAAATCAATCTGGATATTTATTTACTGGAACATTTGTATAAATGTGTGTTGTCTTGTATCATTTAGATTTAAGTTTGTGATACCCACTATAAACAGAAAGTGTGCTTTACAAGGTAAAATCACTAAAATAAAAATACTACACATTCATAAATAATCATGTTCAAAGGGTATGGATAGGAGGATAACTTGTTACGTAAAAAATGAATTGAAACCCTTCAAAGAATCCATGAATTAACTAAAAAAATGTTTTATCTTCACAACACAAACAAGGAAACACTAACTACATTTTTATCTTATAATAAAGGGAGTCAATTTGTTGGATAAAATTGTAATAGATGTTAGGAGATAATCAAGTAAAGAAATCATCTGAGAAAATAGGTTATTAAAGTAAAGAGAGTAAAAGGATTTCAATAGTACTATGGGATCCCCAGATTTTCCTACAAAACTTAGATGTGTTTAGTGGGGAATAAAATGTCAATTTGTTTAATGTATGTCATGTGATCGTCGTTGCAGTCATATTAGGAAAGAAATAAGACACAGGGGAAAAGGTGGAAAACCACCCTTCTGAGGCATGTTGTATTATCAGAACTTCTCAGTTTTTAATGTGACTTATCAGGGAATTCTTTTATTTATTTATTTATTTATTTATTATTTTTTTTTTTTTTAATTTTATTGTTGTTGTATTACATCCATCCCTTTTTTTCTCCCCTCTGTCCCCCTCCCCACCCACCCTTTCCCCCCAAAGTCAATCCCACCTGTTGTCCATGTCCATGGTTCCTTTATACTAGGTTCTTGTCTAAGTTGCTCCCCTTCTTTGCCTCTGCCTCCCCCCTACCCCCTACCCCTTTCTTTTTTTTAAATAAAGATTCTGATGCAATAGGTCTGGAGTGGCGCTCAAGGTGCTGTATCTCTAACAAGCTCCTTGGTAATGTTGATATTGCTGGTTTTGGACCACAGTTTACATTCCAAAGATGGAGGACACTAGGTTGTAGTTCTACAGATTTGTGTTTAAATCTTAGCTCTCTGGCCTGCAAACCCAAAGGCTGCTGGTTCTGTTCCCCAGCCAGGGCATATAACCAGGTTGCAAGCCAGGTCTCCAGCCAGACCCGTCGCTGGAGGCAGGTGAAATGCAACCATACATTGATGTCTCTCTCCCTATCTGCCTCTCTCCCTACCCCTCTCTCTGAAAATAATAAATACAATTAAAAAAAAAATCTTAGCTTTGTTTTATATAATTCTCACTTGAATACATGGCAGCCTCTGAATCTTGGTCAGGTACAGATATTCATCCTGTTGTTGTGAGGTGTTAAGATAATATTAGTAAATCTCCAGGCATGAAGTCAGTATCCAATGACTATTGGTTCCCTTCACTCAGTGCTTGAAACTTCATATATTCAAATTAATGTTACTGAAAATGCAATTATATCTTGAGTGTAATGAAAATAAATAGGTCAACTTACCACCAAAGCAGTGTCAAAAATTAGATGTCATTTCACTTTTTAAAATGTTTCTCTTTTTTGTGTGCTGACAGATGTCTTTTCTATAAGCTGGACATGAGGAGAGGGAAATAAATTGTTGGAAAGGTAGTGCAAACATTTGAAAAAGCAAGAGGCTAAAACACATTTTAAGATAGTTGCTTCCTCCCATGAATTTTTTTTTTTTTTTTTTTTCCTGACAACCAATTAGGGCCTTAGCAAAAAAAAAAGTGTCTTAGCTGTAATTCCATCAAATTAAAGCAGGGAAGGGTTGAAGTAAAATGGGGATTGAGTCTTTCAAATGTATGTAGAAAATGAGTACAAATGCTTCAAAAATAAAATGATTATTATGTATGTCAAATAGGAACTGAAAACGTTATGAACAAATAGTGCCTAAGAGGTTATCTCGCTGATATGTTAAACCTTTCTGCAACACACTCTGTCAGAAGCATTTATAATTAACTGAAGAGGAACATAAACCATGTCCAATTTTGTGCCCTGGTCCCAGAACTCCCATCAGACATTTACATCATTTATCTCCAGGTTTCTGATTGCTGTTCTTAATTATTTTCCTTTCTCCTCCTGTTTAGCTACTCTGGGTTTATGAACCAATGACACACAACAACTTAAAAGGCATCCCAGGCATACGAAGCAATAACATCTTAAAACTAACTAGTACCTTTTCTAGAAGCACTTTGAAAAGCCTTAACTAATCATCAGATTTGGATTTAGGTGGGGCCTCCTCAGTTTCATTCCTCAAAACAATTGTGGGACTCTAAGGAGAAACATGGCTCACTATTTACTACCTTGTCTACCCTCTGCTAATCTGTGTAATATGACAATGAACTCAGTAATTTTTGTCTCCATTATAAATGTTCATAAGATGACAAAAACTAATTAAGGACCCCATCATAATCCAATCATGAAGATGAAAGAAATTTTTAAAAAATGGTGTCTTATCCAACTATTCAGACAACCTGGCATAATTCCAGACCTCAACTATCATCACCATAGTTGGAAATAGTAATAAGCCATGCTTATATAAGGAGGATCTCAGGTCTCTGGGTCTCATGCCACATTTGATGTTTCCCTGTGGTGCCACCTGATTTTGAAGGGCATAATAGGACCCGTCCAATCTCTCTGTAAAACAAAAGAAATTCTTCTCTAGCAAGGGAATAAAATGACATTCTATTTTTTAAATGATTTGAATAAATCACTGAAGTTAGTAAATAATTATATAGTAATAGGGTAGCTCTCCCTAGGGCTAGCTACCTTTCCCCCTCACTTACATTAAATATTCTAGAAAACATTTGAAGATAAACATATTATGCAATAGCAGCAACATATTAAAACATTTTGATCCAAACTCAGAAGTCCTGGGAGCTGGCTGTGGCCACTTGCTTATGGTCCCTTAAATTCAGAGTCTTTGCTATGGAAGGAAGTTTAGAGATTACACAACCACCTCTGTAATTTTACAGAGAAAGGCTGTGAGGCTCAAGGAACTTTCCTGATTTGCCCAAGTCATCAGACACATTTCCATGGAGACCTCACCAGCTCAAGGCCACATCGATTTTTTTCTTCTTTTAATATAGTACTTTTTAACCTGGCATGTCTACTCCTACATATACTGCCACACCTTTCAAGAGATTTCACACCAGAAACTGGAAAGACCTATATGACCCAGCAATGGAAAATCTCTAATTCAAGCCAATTTGCTTCTCACTTTTCATTCTCCAAATACATTTCCCTTCAGTCCATTCCTAGAACAGGCTCATCTGTTTCTCACAACAGGTGCAGGTAGAAGTGATTTCCTTCTGCTATGTCCTCTCCCTGGTTCTCCTCATCACTGATCTTTCTCATGCTCATATCTTAGCTCGCACACCACCAGTCATGTGGGTCTTCAATGGAACCCTCTTTGTTACCCTCAACCACAGTTTCTAGTTATTTTATCCATGGTGCTAATGAATCTTAGTTACATTTTAGATATCACTACAGTTTGTAGTCTTTCCTGTCCTTGTAGAGCCTCATTGAACTCTCCTAAGACATGGCCCCAGCTGGCCAGTGCCTTCCTCGTGGACATAGATTCCTTCCTCTAAACAAATAAATACTAAAAATGCCAACATTTCTCTTTGTTTCCCCAAATGTATAACAAAAGATATATATGGTAGCTGCTTCCTACCTTTGCTACCTCTGTAATAACTTGATTCTTTTTTCACTTGTTTCTTTTGTCTTTCTCATTTCATAATTACATGTATTAAGTACTTTATATCTAGTAAACAATTATTATATTATTTTTTAAAACTGATGAAATCTGTCTCCTAATTGGGTCTGATTTATACAATTGGCACAATAAAAAAATTATATTCAAGGTGAATTAAAGCTCTAAATGTAAATGGCAAAGATATAAAATTTTTGAAGGTTACATCAAAATGTATCAAAGTATATTTTTGAAAATTCATAAAGTTTTGATATAAAATGAAATGAGTACAAGCTAAAGAAAAATACTAAAGAAAATATAAGTAACTTTTACATTAAAATCCAGAATTAATTTCCATTTATCAAAAAGCAAAGTTGAAGTGTCAATCATAGGTTGGGAAGCTATTCTTAAACACACAAACATGCCACATACACACATATACATGACAAATATTTCAATTACATAAAGAAGTATTATTAATCAATAAAAAATCCAGGTAGCCAAAGAGAAAATTGGGCAAAGCCTTGAAGAAGCACTCAAAAAAGAAAAATGTGGGCAATCCAAATGACTGTACCACATAAGAAAATAAGGTGAAGGAAATAACAATTAAGTTCAAAACAAGATACATCTGCATATGTAAATATAGCAAAATATAAAAGTCCAAACTACAACTTATTATTAAGGATACAATACAATCAAAATGTCAACTGCTGTGATTTTTTTTTTTTTTAATTGTGGCATTGCCTAGTACATCTGCACATATACATATCCTTTTATTTAGCCAATATGCTTCTACTTATATACTCTGGAGAAGCCACATGTGTAGCAGTATATCTACACAGAACTTGGATATGTTTTCCTTTTCATTTCAAGTTCTTGATTCTTACTTTATAACATGCAACAGCAGAAAACTACTATATGTGCCTATCGAGTCATTTCCTTCAAGTGCTGCATAAATTGGTGAAAATAGAGCCTAAAATATTTCTGTAAACATACTTAAAATCAATCAAGGATTTATTAAAGCACAGTATCCCAGGTAATCATAATTTATTTGGCAAAGTATTTTGAGTAACAGGAAACTTTTCAATAATCTTTACTGTGCTTAAGATAATAATGTCATTAATTAGTTTCTTTGAGAGACTTCCTGGGTCTTTTATAAATGATTTTTCCCCACTCTTGGGAAAGAAGTCATCATGCATTCAAATTGCAATCAATGCAAGCAATTCTATGGAAAATAAATGTCGTCTTCATTTGAAGTGCTTCAGTTATTTCATGTTTTTAATCCATTTATTTCTTCTGCAAACAGTGAGATGCAAGGAGGGAAGAAACAGCTCAGACATGTTCTTAGCCAGGTGAATGAGAAGGGATTTGGGTATAATAGTAGTAGTGAAAACAAACGTCAGACACAGCAAACTATATACCACAATTTGCAAATTAAGCATAATAAACAGTAAATAATTGACCTTGGAAATGCCACACCCTTAGTCATAAAATTGCTTAAATGTAAGAAGTGTTATCAAAGAAAGTTTTCTCGTGACTTAACTCTAAAATATGTTTTAAGGACCTAATATGTAAAATGCAAAATAATATGCATTTGCCTATTTCACTATTTATTTAGGTAGCCCTTGTTCTATGAATACGAGTCATAACAAATCGTATGCCGTAAGACTATAATAAAATAAATATAACATTAACTCATTCATTCCAAAATGGAAGGCAAATAATTTCATTCTAGTGTTTGTTATTTGAGGTAATTTTCAAACAATACAATAATAATAATAAATAATAATAATAAAACACAATGTTAACATTTATTGGCTATTTTTTTAACACTGTGGTGAAATGTAACACAGCTGTTACCTTATATAATCCTCACAGCTGCTGTATAGAGTAAGATGAAATATTTTAATTTTTATAGCTAAAGAAATTGAAGTCAAGAAAAGCTAAGTATTCATTTAATTTGACATTGATCATGGGGGATCCAGAGGTCAAACCTCAGACTGTTTATGTCCAACAAACTGTTGGCTCTACATGTATCTTCGGCCTCTTAAATTTTACGAGTGTCTGGTGTCCACCAAGATACCCTTAGGTGCTGTGTATTGAATGTGAAATTTCCTCATGGTGCTCCATTATATTTTTAAATTTCTCCTCCAATAAAATAGAGGATAAATTACAACAGAGTAAAATAATGCCTAAACTTATGTATGTACAAGGTGCCCTGGGGCACAGTGAAGAAAAGAATGTGCTCTTTTGGGGGAGAGGTGAGCCAGGAGATTTTTGAAGGAGGAGAATTTGAACTCAATCTGGAAAAATGAGGAGTTTGCAAAGTTGACAATAAGGATATATATGAAAAAATGCACATAGGTCAAAGATTTATTGATATAAAATTAAGGATTTATTTGAGGAGAAGTTAGTATTTTTACTTTAAGTGCCTTCACATTTAAAGGGAAAGATGTTGATAGAAGGGACACAGAACTCAAGAGTGGAGAGTATATAGCTTGAGAAGAATATCTGATAGAATCACAGATATAGACTGACAGATGTCAGAGGGAAAGGAAGTTGGGGAAGAGGTAAAAATGGTGAAGGGATGAAGCAATACAAATCAGTCATTGCAGAATAACACAGAGATGCAAACTGCAGCATGGGGAATGTAGTTAATAATGCTGAGATAACTAGGTATGGGGCCAGGGGGGTACTTGGGGTAGAAGGTGGACCTCTCTGCAGAGTGTATGGTATTCTGGCCACTTTGCTATACACCTGAAACTTAAGATTCCAGATAGTTGGAAAACAAGAAAATTTTAAAAATAGTAATTAAAAAAATAAGAATGTCTGATAATTCCAGCTATTGAAAATTTAATAGTCTAGTTGATTAATAGGCTTATTAATCAACCACCACCACATTTGCAAGGACTCCAAGACCCCCAACTCAAAGTGCAGTCTTTCAGTATTATAATCACCTGGGACTTTTAACATTCAGAACCTCCAGCTTTGACCCAATACCTACTGAAATTGAAGTTTCATTATCACTAGGTCATCAGGATATTTGGATGCACATTACATGTTGAATAGTGCTGACTTTATAAAAATGGATATCTAAGGGAAGCTGATGAAAAATTATGTAATTGGGTTCAAGATACTCAGGATGTTTTAACCCCAATAAGGTAGTACACTTCTTATAGCAAGAAGCTAATCAATACATAATCAAACTAAATGTGGGTCAGTTTCCATACTTGGTGACTCCTTCAGTCAGAGAGTTCAATTTGAGCATGCATATCTTCCCAGAAAACCGACAGATCAAGTTGAAATGCTGGGGTTTTGAAAGCAGCATAAATTCTGAAAATCTGCAATCCCAAGAGTAGCAAAAGACAGGTATTGGCACCCATACCTGGATGAAAACAGATCAAAAAGTCATTCCCCTTTATTAAGGATCTGTTTTGTGGTGAATGCATTATGCCTACTTTCTCTCTCTCTCTCTTTCTTTCTTTCTCTCTCTCTCTCTTTCTGTCCCACTTTAAAAGAGAGGGACCTGAGACTTAGAGTGGATAAATAATTTTCCCAGGTGTGACTGCAGCAATAATAGTGATAATAATTTTGTGGCTAGCATTTACTGTACATATAGTATATCCAAAATATTGTGCTAAAATGTTTTTGTATCAAGTATCTATCTCATTTAATTTTCACTACAATCTTTGAGAAGATATTATTCCTCTATCTTATTGCTAAGAAAAAACAATGTAGTCAAGATCCCACAACTCATAACTATTTATGCTTGAATATAGAGTATGTCTTACTCAAAATTCTATAACCTTTTCTCAACATCAAAGTAACTCCAAAAGCAATCTCTGTCCATCTGCAATCTTCAAATGGCATCAAAGACAGTCTCACTTCTATTATGAGAGCAATGGGGGAAAAAGTGGGACAACTATAATAGTGTAACAATAATAAATGAAAATAAATAAAAAAAGAAATCCTTTCAGATGAATAATCAAAAAAAGCAAGATTTCTAAGGTTTACAAAGGAGATTATAAAATTAATGTTTGCTTAAAATGTGCCCTTCAGCAATGATGAAATAAACATACCTTTGTGGAAGAACTTGTGTTCACTGATGGGTGGTAATTGGATTTCACCACTTACTCTGTAATGTAAACTCTCACACAAACAGTATGAAAATATTTACATGCAATTCACAAAAATACTATTAATGATATATACCCTTCCAAACCAACTCCACACTCATATATCAAAGTGTCTAGTTCCCCAGTCACACTACAACAAAATTGATGTATGTGTCTGCATTCATTTGACACAGGTATCTGTACCAGAGGGTAGTATGATTTAAAGGAAGTTTAGGGGTTAGGTACTTCACAGAGCTTTGTGTGATTCCCAAATTCCCCACCTAAGAGCCATGTGGCCTCAGACACTCCTTTCATACTCTCCAAGTCATGATTTCCTCCACCATAAAACAACCATTTATGTTACCACAAAGGATTGATGTAAGATTCAACAGAATCTCAAGGTAAAGGGCCTAGTGCATGGATGTTCAGTTATGGTCCTTCTCTTCCACATTAACCTGGTTTTTCCACATAGTCAGGAATTGAAAGATACATATTTCCATCTTGAAATCAATGTGTCTGGGCAGACACCTTAAATTGACAAGGATATGCCAGATTCAGAGCTGTTATCATAATGTCTAATTTTTAGTTTTAGTCAATTAAATTCTGTGTTTACCAATTTGATCACTTTGAATGACACTCTGATTTTCAGTGTAGTTAAATGATGCAGAGTAGATCCAGGCTGATTTAGGAAGTATAAGATAGGTTCAACCCCTTCTTCACATCCATTTTCCACAACTGTGCCCAACCCCTACTTTCAGTTACTTTTCTGTGAGATGGTACTCATTTGTGACAACACACCAAGACTTCTCCTCTCTTAGTCTTGAGTGATCTATATTCTATTTATTTCCTACTGTCTAATTCAACATTCTTTAAATACATCTGATCTCAATAAGGTATGAGAGTAAAAGGGGTTTGATTTTAAAAATTCACAGTAAGAACAAGTAACCTGTAGTAGATTTGTACCGTTCTTTAACTCGGATCATTGTTATTTTAACATGCAGTTTGGTAACAAATTAAATGAATATTTAATGATGAGATTTACCTAGTTTGGGATAAGGAATGCTTAAAATAAATATTAATCATTTCAGTTTACATATAAGAAACTTTGGTAATTTAAAGGAACCCAGAGAATGTAAAGCATGGCGTAGCAGTTAATCATATTGGGTGTTAAATTGAATGTGCCTTTTGAAACAGGTAATCTTAACTTATTGTCACATTACACAGACAATTATGTGAAGAAAACAAATGTCACAGGGATGTGTGAGCATATCCATCCTCCAGAATATTGTGCTCCTTAGAAATTCTGTGCACTCTCCAAACAACATCTTAAAAGACAAGCCACGTTTGTTCCAGGTAAACAGGTCTTTCATTGGCAATGTATCCATCATATTTGACTCTAAATTGCCACTCAGTAGCCTGGCAAAAGGAATCTAAGATTATAATTTTCCATTTGCACAAAGTCTAAAATGATAAACTCATGGGTACCAGTTTTTAGAAAGATTTATCACAGAGTAGACCAAAATATCTTTTTTTTATTTTTTTATTTTATTAATTTTAGAAAGAGGGGAAGGGAGAGAGGCAGAGAGGGAGAAAGACATTAATGTATGGTTGCGTTTCACCTGCCTCCAGGCACAGACCTGACTGGAGACCTGGTTTGCAACCTGGTTATGTGCCCTGGCTGGGGAATCGAACCTGCAACCTTTGGGTTCACAGGCCGGCACCTTATCCACTGTGCTACCAGCCAGGGCCAAAATATCTTTACTTTCTTACTTTCTAGACAACAGAGCTCTTCTAAAGAAGTATAGCCTCAACATGAAGTCTCAGCATCTTTTGTTAGAACTCTAATGCTGATTAACACAGTTACTAACTTAATCTGGCATCTAACAAGTACTCAGTAAATGGTGGACAGATTGCCTAACTATGTTTTATGCACGATCATCTATTAATTGTTTAATTCCATGATCAGAATGATGACTGACTCAAATCACCCCCAAATCTTTGGGTACCTGAGATACTTGTATAACACCTGTATCACATTTCATTCTCTGTATTCGAGTTGATCTCAGTCCAGCCAGTCCTTTTCTGTTTCTTTAGGAGTACTGAGTAAGAGTCTAGGACTGGGAAAATCAACTAAAAATGAAATAAGTGACAGATTATAAAACATATTGAATTGCTCATTACAGATGTGACCCTCTGTCTGTAGGCTGGTGATTCTCAGTTTACATATGGTAGCTTGTAGATGTACTGAGAACTCTCCATAATTGTGCTTCCTACCTTCTAATAAATCTATGGTTTTGTTGTTTTTGTTGCTGCAGGTGATGTTAGCTGCTACCTTAAAAAGACATGATACAATTTTCTTTGAGGAGGAAGGTCATCTTACAGTGCCCTCCTCTCGTGTCTCCTGGAAACATAACAGACACATAAAACCTTTGGAGGCTAAAATATTAGGCTTCTGGTTTTCTGATCCTTGGAACTGTAAATGTGAACCCAAAAATTAGTTGAGGAATCTCTCACATGTATAAAGCAGAAAATAACATGGTACATCCACTTATCTCTCTAGAATATGAGTATTCATTATTATTTCTTTGACTACCATATAGATTTGTATGCAATTCTCTCCAGAGTTTATAGTCTTTCATGTGTTACCTTATATGTAAATCCAGAATGCTTCATCAAATTGAAATAATGTCTCTTTTGTTGTGTTGGTGCAGGGATGTTTTGTTAGTGAGATTGTTTCATTTACTTGATGCCACAATTTACTGTGTAGTTGGTTAGCACTGAACTGAGCGGGTTATGATGTTACAGATACCATGGTATAGTGTGCATTGAGAAATAGGAAAATGGTGTTGCATCATTTTTTCAAGCCACTACTCAAAGATATGGCCTCATGTATATATGAAAGAATAGAGATTTTCAACATTTTTCATTTCAGGGTACACATAAGCTAATTACTAAAATTATGTGCCACGCCAAAATACATATATATTACTGATCTGACAAAAAAAAAAAGTATAATTTCGAATCATTTACATCAAATGGCTATTTGTCATGCAGGCTATTATCTTTTTTTAATTTTTTTATTTTTTTTGACAAGCTAAGGGGAAAAAAGGTCAGTGGCCTTTCCAAAATAGTCAAGTATTGCATATTTTAAAAATTCTTACAGCATGCAGTTGAAAATTGCTATAGAACAGTATTGAAAGGGCAGCAACAGTAACATACTTGTTGAGGGCAATACTTTGAGCAATTTTAGCGTCATTTTAAGATATTCTTAAGTTATTCCTTTTGATCCTCACTTGAGAATATGTTCATTGATTTGAAAGAGAGAGGGAGGAGGGAGGGAGAGAAGAGATAGAGAGAGAGAGAGAGAGAGAGAGAGAGAGAGAGAGAGAGAGAGATTGATGTGAGAAATATCAATAAGTTGTCTCCATACACATCCAGGGGTCAAACCTGCAACCTGGGTACGTGCCATGACCTATAAGCTTTTGGTTTATGAAACGATATTCCAGCCAACAGAGCCACCCAGCCAGGGTTAAGATATTTTAATGCAGTCATAATTATTTTAATTGTTATTGTATCACAATTTTTGCTGATTTATGTTATTCAAAGCTTTTAATTTTTTTAAGAACAAAAATAAGTTGAGAATCTATTGTCCTCAAGGAAGACAAACCCAGGGCAGAAACATGGCTTTGAGCAGAATCCCTCCTTGGAGCACTCTCCTAACATACTAAGTGTGGCCAGGCTACAACATGGATTGCAGCTGAGATAAAATGAAGTCAGAGAAGGCAAACCAGTTATTGCAAGAGCTCATTTTGGAGATGGAAATGGATCTTGAGTGGTGCTAAAGAGGGTGGAAAGAAAGAACAGATTTTGATATATACTTTTGAAGAAGAAATGAGCAGATAAGGAGGTTGATAAAATGACAGGATGAAGGAGAGAGAAGTGATAGATGCTTTTGGAGTTTGAATATGATAATATTAGAGAAAAGAAACACTATTTTCCAAGTTATAGAATTTTAGATGATTCGTAGATTTAAGCCCTAAGTATATGGCTTTAGACGTGGTCCCCTAAGATGCCAGTGAGGCTGGTGACTAGTTATATGCAGACCAAGTTATGAACAGAGTGGCACATTTAGAATGCAGGCACATTTAAATTTTAGAAGTTATTGTAGCCACTGAATAGAGTGAACTGAAAGAAGCGACCTCATGTATAGATGTTTACCTTGGAAAATGTCCCCTTTTGACAATGAAGAGAGGCCTGAAATTGAGCAGGAGGGAAGAGCTGGAGGAAAAGTAGGTGGACCAAGGAAAGCATTTATTTTTTTATAATTGTTTTATTATTATTTCCTCCTAGATCTTATTTTCTCTAATCACCTCAGTTTGGTACATGTTGTTTTTTGATAATTTTATTTTAGCTATTTAAATATATATGTGTATATATTAGCTTATAGTTTTCTGAGAACATCCTCCTGGCACAATTTCATTGTCTGAATGATCCCACTTTAATTCTCTTTTCCTTATAATAACTTAAAATAACTTTGGAAATTGACCATGGTCTATTTCTCCTCCTTTTCTCCCTGTCCTACCTCCTCTGCCTGTCCCTCCTCCTATCCTTTCTTGAGGTTTTCCTGTACATCTAATGAAGGCAGGTGGGTCAGCGTAGATTTACGAGTGTTATGGGTCTAGAGCACCCTTTCCTGTCATTTTTTTGCAAAGTACTTCAATAGTTGCAAAAAACATATGACACCACATTTACTAATAATGTGGCTTCTATTTCTTTTTCATTTTTCAACCAGTTCCTTTGCTCCTACCTAGCTACTTGAGTTTTCTCTCAGTAGTGCCTCATCATTGTGATTCTTTGCCATGAGAAGAAGCTCCATTTAATCAGTTTGGAGGACCAGACTTCTTGGGCTTTTGGGGCCCAGACTTCACCAGCACTTTCAGACCTCACTACAAAACCTGTGGTCTCCCCCACAAAATGGTCAGGTTGTTGCGTCACAGTGTTGTCAACAAGCTTTCAGTGGGCGTTTTGGGCAAACTAGGAGTACAAGTGGGCTTTAAGTACCTTATTTTAATATGAAGGAAATAAAATTTTGCACTACACTCCATAATTTGTGTCTGAGTTAAAAAAAATATTTTGAATATCTTATTATTGAATAAAATTGATGCTTTAGGAGGCTGCACCCATCCTTGGCCTCATATGAGCCTGAATGTGCACATAACCCTGACTGACAATTCACACATCTGTCTTAGAAGTTTCGTTAAGTTGTAAGGACCTTGGACAGACATCAGTGGGCAGTGTTATTGTATCCTGCTTTTCAGAACACACAACACAAATTGTCTGGCATAAGAAAAGACAGAGAAGAGATTTCAAAGGGAAATAAAATGGAAGGAAATAAGAAACATTTTTTTTTTTTAAAGATTGTATTTATTATTTCCAGAAAGAGAGAAAGGGAGAGAGGCAGAGAGGGAGAGAAACAGAGAAACATCAATGTATGGTTGCCTTTCACCTGCCTCCAGCCATGGATCTGGCTGGAGACCTGGCCTGCAACCTGATTATGTGCCCTGACTGGGGAATCGAACCAGCGACCTTTGGGTTCGCAGGCCAGCACCTTATCTGCTGTGCTACCAGCCAGGGCCAAGAAACATTTTTTTAATTTTTATTTATTATTTCTAGAGACAGGGGCAGGGAGGGAGGAAGAAAGGGAGAGAAACATCAATGTATGGTTGCCTTTCACCTGCCTCCAGCTATGGACCTGTCTGGAGACCTGGCTTGCAACCTGGTTATGTGCCCTGGCTGGGAATTGAACCAGTGCCCCTTGGGTTCTCAGGCTGGTGCCAATCCACCAAGCCACACTAGCCACAGCAGAAACATTTTTTAGAATTAAGGTAACTTTAATATATTATTTTAAGTATGAAAAGAATTAGGAGAGGTTCGGTTGAAAAGGCAAGTGTTAAATAAAAACCATCATCCAAATTAATATTATTAAAAGAAATTTAAAAGACTTTTGAAAAATTTTTTAAAAGATATATTTTTAAAGATTTTATTGTTTTTAGAGAGGGGAAGAGAGGAAGAGAAACATCAGTGCATGGTTGCCTTTCATGTGCCTCCAGCTTGGGACCTGGCCTGCAACCCAATAAAGGGAGTAGTTTTCACACACACATGCACACATACACACACACATGAATATCTCTACTTTGTGATAGCAAATTATCATCAAACAGTTATTTGAAAATCTCTAGTACTAGAGATCCAATTACTCCAGAAAGGACTCAGAAATCTTTGTTTTACTGACTGGAGGATTTTCATTTCCTGCATTCTTGTGCATAAGTTTTATTCATTCTGTCTTAGTGCCAGCCCTAGAGAAGAGATTACTTTGTCTATGCAATGTGACAAATGTGAACTTTTGGTGGGGAAAGAAGTAAAGATTAGTACCCTTTTGTCCAGCACCAATGACACATTTGAATGATGGTGTTAGCTGCACTCCACTCATTCACTCCAGTAAAATAGGACATTATCTTCAAATGTGTCTGTCTGAGTCCAGATCCATTTTATGACAGGTAGAAGCCTAACTTGAGGGGAACTTGGTTGGTTCTGCCCAAGAGTTGTTTGGTCTGCAGCCAAGTCTAGCTTTGGAGAATACAGCAGTGCCTATAATTAACATTTTTTCTCCTGTTTATTAAACACTGTATTCAGTCACAAAAGCTTAAGCCTTTAGGGAGTAAACAGATTAAACACATAAGCAGATGAAGTTTTCATTAAACCAAAAATGGCATGGCTAAACTGAATAAGCATCAATTTATACTTTACTAATTGAGAAAATGTTTAGGCCAATGAATGCATTTTGGTTACATGGAAATTCCACCTGATCAGTCAACACTACTAAAGCCATGGAAAATACAGAGATTCCATGTCATTACAGACTTAGACAATATTAGTTCTGTGCTTTATTTTGTTAGTTCAGTATTTTAAACCTAACACTGATCTCAAGGGAAATTTTGTGGGAGAGAGGAGGGATTTATTTATTTATTTATTATTTTAAAAGATTGTATTTATTATTTTCAGAGAAAGGGGAAGGGAGAGAGGCAGAAAGGGAGAGATACATCAATGTATGGTTGCCTTTCACCTGCCTGTAGCTATGGACCTTGTTGGAGACCTAGCTTGCCACCTGGTTATGTTGTCCTGGCTGGGAATCGAACCGGCGACCTTGGGTTCACAGGCCAGCACCTTGCCCACTGTTCCACCAGACAGGGCCTTTTACTATATTTTTAATGTTAGGTTTAGCCTCAACTTGTTGAAGTCAAGGAAATGTGAGCAAAAGTGATATGACTCTTTGCAGAAGAGTTACGATATAGTGACCGATTTCTCCAGTCCTATTGGATTGGATTCTTAAGAAAGAGAATATCCCATATGTCTGGGTCTCAGAGTAAAGGTGATGGACTCACCTCAGACACAGTTCTCAGACACAGTTCTCAGACACAGAACTCACAGCAGAAATGAATGAGAAATAAAACTATTTTATATCACAAAAGCAGCATGACCACTATTCATTGCAATATAACCAACTTGATTCTGACTAATACTTAGATCTGAGAAGACTTAATGCTTAAACCTAACTTATTTTAATACCTGGACCTGAGAAGTGTAGAAAGTGATGGGGTGAGGAGGGTTTGTAACTGAACATTTATGAGAGTTCTTGTTCCTGGATATCTGTAGACCTGTGGAGGTGGTAGGAAGAGACACTAAAATAAAATGCCTCCCAGCTGGATGACCATGTCTGCCATACCCATAATACTACCCCAGAATAGACATATCCAATCATATTGTAATAATTTTCTTAGATATTGCATGACAGAAAATATTAGGCAAAAAATGTAAGCATAAATGGTGAGTTAAGGTGAAAACAAAATAAATAATATTCTGTTCATATATAAGCTAGCATATCAAATTATCAAAACTGATGATGAAACCTAGTGCTAGAATTGCAACCATCACATCCAACACACAGGAGAAAAATTGACTCCAGAAAAAATGATACATGTTGTTACAGAGGAATATTTCAGGAAAAAAATTAAGTTCAGTTTTCTAAAAACAAGACATTGTGAAATAAAAACAAAGAAAATGAAAACTTTGATTATATAAGTGGATTTCAGAAAGAACCAATTTTATACACACACACACATAAAAATAGAGAGAGAAAGAATAAAAAGTCATTGTTATGAAATAAACTAGTCACAATATAAGAAAGCTGAGTAAATTGAAAGATAAAGTTCAAATTTCATTCAGAAAGTAATAATATGACTAAGATCAAAATCAATTGAAATATCATATAAGAAATATGAAGACTAGACTTTCAGCCAAGGTGGAGATATAGATAGACTTGCTTTACTTCCCTCTACAATCACGAGAAGGAATACAAATACCTCAAAACTAAAAACAACCAGAACTTCCATAAAATTGAACCACATGGAGGTCCAACAAACAAAGATATAAAGAAGTAATACTCATCCAGATAGGTAGGAGGGGTGGAGCGGGGGCAAAGAGGGCATGATGTGGTAGCAGTGATGGCAGTGACAGCAGTGGAAGCAAGGCAGTGACTATGGCCAGCTGGTAGAAAACATAGTCACACATCGTAAAAGTAGGGAAGGACAGCTGGGGAGTGGTCCCAGACCCAGACCAAACTGCATGCACAGCTTATGGTCCAGCACCAGGGAAATAAAACTTTATTGCTTCTGACTGTGAAAACCAGTGGGGATTGGGGCATTGGAAAAACTGCCAGTCTCTCAGCAGAGTTCATTTGTTTAGAGGCCCCCACAGACACAGAACATCCTCAAACTCACCCACTCTGGGAACCACAATCAGGGCATCAGCTAGAGGGGCACCAGTCCCATATGGGAAGTGGGAGAAGTACCTGGGGCAAGCAGCATTGTTTCTTCTCATACCCCTGCCCCACATACAGTGCCACAACGTGGTAAAACAGGTCGTCCCATACTGACAAATACCCAAGGGTCCACCCCTTGCAACACAACAGGTGAACAGCTCTACCCAAGACACAGGCAAACACAGCACCTAATTAAGCTGGGGAGACAGAGAAGTATGGCTCCAAAGAGGGACCCAATTAAGGTTCCAGTGGGAGAACTAAGCAGCAAAGAGGTAACCAACCAAACACATAAGGAGAAAGCTAACCTAACAAAGCAGAGTTAAAAACACTGGTAATAACAATGCTCAGAGACATGCCAGTTATGCTTTAATATGGCAAATGCATAAGGGACGAAGTGGAAGAAGTGAAGGTTATACTAAGTGAAACAAAAGAAAATCCACATGGAACCAATGGTGAAGGGAAAGAAGGTAGAGTTCAGATCAATGATTTGGAACATAAGGAAGAAATAAATAATCAACCAGTACAGGATGAAGAAACAAGAATTGAAAAAATCAAAACAGAACAAAAAACCCTGGAGATGCATAGGAACCTCTGGGACAACTTTAAACATATCAACATCCAAATCATAGGGGAACCAGAAGGAGAAGAAGAAGAGCAAGAAATTGAAAATTTATTTGAAAAAATAATAAAGAAAAACTTTCCAACTTTGGTGATGGAAATAGACATACAAGTCTAGAATGCACAGGGAGTCCCCAAATAAGCTCAGTCCAAAGAGGACTACACCAAAATACATCATAATTAAAATGCCAAAGGTTAAAGATAAAGAGAGGATCTTAAAAGCAGCAGGAGAAGAGAGTTACCTACAAAGGGGTTCCTATAAGACTATCAGCTGATTTCTCAAAAAGAAACATTGCAGGTATGAAGAGGCTGGCAAGAAGTATTCAAAGTGACGAAAAGCAAGAACCTACCAACCAAGATTACTCTATCCAGCAAAGCTATCATTTAGAATGGAAGGGTAGATAAAGTGCTTGCCTGGCAGGATAAAGCTAAAGGAGTTTATCACCACCAAGCCATTATTACATGATCTGTTAAAGGGACTTAATTGAGAAAAAGCAGAAGATCAAAACCACAAACATTAAATTGACAACAAATACAACTATCAACAACAGAATCTAAAAAATAAAAATAAGAACAAACTAAGCAAACAATGAGAATAGAAATAGAATCATAGGTATGAGGACTATTTGAAGGGTTATCAGCTGGGAGGAGGAAGGGGGAGAAACAGGGAAATGGTGCAGGAATTAAGACATAATTTGTAGGTACAAAATAGGATAATGTTAACATTAGTATAGGAAAGGGTGAAACCAAATAATTTACATGCATGGACTATGGACATGAACTAGGGGAAGTGGGATTGCTGGAAGAAAGGGGGTACTGGGCAGAGGGGAGCAAAGGGAAAAAGAATCAGGACAACTATAACAGCATAATCAATAAAATATACTTTAAAAAAAAGAAACCTGAAGAATAAAATTTCCAAAATGTGGTGAAATTCTAGAAGTTTGAAATAAAAGAAATGATGGAAGGAATATTTGAAAACATAAAGGTAAAATTTTCATAATTAAAGAAGATGCAAATCAGATTTAAAATGCCTTTTGAGCATATAACAGGATGATAAAAAATAAATTTACATCAAAATGCATTTTACTGAAACTTTAGAAACCTTAAAACTATCAGAGCAAAGTACTCCCAGAGTGGTGAAGTAAGAACCTCCAATATTCTACTCCCCTCTAAAATCCGTGAAACTGTGGTAAAATTATAAACTTTTTAGAACTCTAGAAATTAACCAAAAGCTTGCAACAATCCAAGGAATAATTTAGTCAAGGCTGAATCTTGCTAGTAACAGCAAGATTTGTACCATTTTAACTAGCGCTATTCCCATCTTCCTCTCCCTTTCTCTGTGGGACGCTTAAAAACTAATAATCTAGCAACAATGGAAGCTGTGAAAAAAAGAGGCCCACCAACCACTGGCAGGGATGGAAATATTTAAAGTCAGCCCTGGCTGGTAGCACAGTGGATAAGGTGCCAGCCTGCGAACCAATAGGCCCCTGGTTCAATTCCCCTGCCAGGGCACATAACCAGGTTGCAAGCCAGGTCTCCAGCCAGGTCCTTGGCTGGAGGCAGGTGGAAGGCAACTGTACATTGATGTTTCTCTCTCTCTCTACCTCTCTCCTTTCCCCTCTCTCTAAAAATAATGAATAAAATCTTAAAAAAATATTTAAAGTCAGCAATTATAAATACATTCAAAGAACTATAGGAAAGTATATCAAAATAATGAAGTAAAATAATGAGAATAATGCTTCACAAGATAGATTATAAATAATAATGTTTAAGTTATTTTAAAAGAACCAAATATATAATACATCATTGAAGTGTGCAACAAATAAAATGATACATTTAATAGAGGGCATAAACAGTAGATTTCAGTAGGCAGTAGAAGAAAAGAGAACTTGAGGATAACTCACTTGAGATTACTTAATTTGAGAAACAGAAAGAAAAAAAGAATTAATAAAAATTAACAGAGCCTCAGAAACCTGTGGAACACCATAAATCATACTGACATGCATAATGAAAGTGCCAGAAGGAGAGGAGAGCAAAAACAAAGCAAAAATAATATTTGAATAAATAATGACTGAAAATTTCCAAATTTGTTGTGACATTAATTTACACATTGAAGAAGCTCAATGAACTTCAGAGAGGATAACCTTAGAGTCTAATCTAGACATATCATTACTAAACTGTCAAAAGATGAAGATATTCTTGAAAACATTAAAAAAGAAGCATTAATAAAATTATCAGTAATTTCTTATCAGAAACCATTGAGGTTAGGATGCAGTAAGATGACATACTCTAAATGCTGAAAAAGGAGACAGTCAACCAAGAATTCTATATTTAGCAAAAATATCCTTCAAAACCGAGGGAGAAATTAACATGTTGATACATCAGATGGAGATAGATGGGGATATATAGGTAGAGGGAGAGAAAGAGAGAGGAAGGGATGGAGGAAGGGAGGGTAAGAGAGAGAGAGAGAGAGAGGGAGGGAGGGAGAGGGAGAGAGGTTATCACTAGTAGACCTGCCCTCCAGGAAATAAATACTAAAGTGAGTTCTTCAGGCTGAAGTGAAAGAATATTATATAGTACCTCAAATCTACATTAACAAATTAGGAACAACAATAAATATAACTACATAGGTAAATAGTAAATAATATATAATTTTTGTAACTTACATCCTCCTGTGTGATTTAAAAGATAACTACATAGAACATTAAGTATAAAACTTTATTGGTAAAATTATGATTAATAAAGAAATAACCTATATGACAATAACAGTACAAATGAGGAGGATAAAATGGAGTTATATAAGAGCAATGTTTTTATATTGCTATTGAGATTAAGTTATTAATCCAAACTAGTTTAAGTTGTTTAATGTAACATGTGGCCACTGACTAAGAAAATGAAAACTTAAGACTTAATTGATGAAAAAATGAGAATAAAATGACATGCAATTTACCTCTCTAATGCAAAACTTGTGTCTTAACAGCTTATCTCATTTGGTTAGAGTATTGTTCACATACACCAAAGTTGCAGGTTCAATTCCTGATCAGAGCATATACAAGAATCAACCAATGCATGCAAAGAAAACTGGAATAACAAATAAATGCCTCTCTCTCTCCCCACCTTCCTCTATTTCTCTAGAATCAATAAATTTTAAAAAGCAGGGGGAAATGGTAGGATGGAAGACAATGAAGCAAAGAAAGACATAAAATGCACAAAAACAAATAACAAAGGCCAAAGTAAATCCTGCCTTATCAGGAATGACATTAAATGTAAATGGGCTAAACATTCGACTAAAAAGCAGATTTTAGTAGAATGGACTGAAAGAAAAGATACAAGTCTATGGCAACTATAGGAAGTACACCTAGAATTCAAATATCCAAACAGATTAA
Organism: Noctilio leporinus; assembly: GCA_004026585.1. Taxonomy (NCBI): domain Eukaryota; kingdom Metazoa; phylum Chordata; class Mammalia; order Chiroptera; family Noctilionidae; genus Noctilio; species Noctilio leporinus. The sequence goes on from PVIW01010752.1 coordinate 31,907, forward strand.
AAGTAAAAGAATAGAAAAAATACCATGCAATCATTGAATAAGACAGGGCATGAGTGGCTATACTAAACATCACACACACAAAAACTTTCAATAATGTGAAAAGACAGAGTAAGAGAAAATATTCTCAAACCATACATTTAATAAGGCACTTGTATACATAATATATAAGAAACTCTTACAGTTTAGCAACAAAAAGACAGACAATTCAACAAATGGGCAAATAATTAAAAAAGACATTTTTCTATATAAGATATATAAATGGCCTCTAAGTAAACAAAAAGAAGTTCAAAATTGTTTGATCTTATGGAAATTCAAAATCATAATGGGATATCACCTTTTGCATATTACAGTGGCTAAAATGTAAAAAGATGATAAAAGTGTTGGTGAAGAAGTAGAGAAATGTGAACCCCTACACATTGTTCATGGAAATTTAAAATTTGGAGCCACTTTGGAAAGTTCTTTGTAGTTATTCAAAGAACTGGATCTATCTGATCCAGAATTCCTATTCCAAAAATATACTCAAAAGAAATGAAAACATACATATAAAAATTTATACATGAATGTTCATAGCAGCATTATTTCATAAATAAAAGATTAAATTTAGAAACAGTCCAAATGTTTATCAACTAATGAGCTAACAAACAATATTTATTATATCTACACATTGTAATATAATTTTGTTATAAGAAGAATGATGCAAGCTAAAACTTGGGTTAGTCTTAAATGTATTATGCTAAGTGAAATAAATCAGGTGTAAGAAACCCCTAAATACAATAACAACAACAACAACAAAAAAACATATTGCATTATTATATGGTATGTTGAGAATGGGCAAGTCAATATCAGCAATGTAGATTAGTGGCTGTTAGGGGATGGGGTGGAATTTCATTTTGTGAAATAAAAGTATTTCAAAATTAAATGGTGGCGTGATAGGTTTCACAACTCTGCATATATACTAAGAAACAATTGAATTAGACATACCATCAATAAAAATATAGTGAAAACATTAATTTTCTTTAAAAAGGGATGAAAATGAAAATGATAGCAACTAATTCTAACCCAATTTTCAGGGAAGAGGCATTAGAAGAAGCATATTTAGACCAGGTTATCTGATCAGAATGAAATGCAAGGTTTTGGTGTTTTTAGCTTAATGTTTTTGTATTTCGAAGGATGGGGAAGGATGTAAGGATATCGTTATTACCTTTGAGCATGAACCTGAGTATTACAGCCCATGGAAGCTGGTAACCATCTTATATATACTACAAGGGAGCCAATCAGAAGAAGCAAAAACAAGAGATGGATTCTGGTCCTGTGGCTTGAGTTTCCAATGAATCCTCCTCTTATGACTCTAAACTTAGTTTCATAAGGCAAAACACAGCTTTATTCATTAATTTTTGAATTGTGTTTTCTGTTTCATGCAGTACAGAGTCTTCATTGATAAAGATAGATTATATTTTATTTTATCTGGGGGGTGTGGGAATTAACTGATGAATTTTACATGCAGAATAACAAGTGTACTTTTAGAAAGATAACCTTGACTTCTTGTATGGATAAAATGGCATAGACTCATTATTATGTATTCTTTCCACTGGATTACAAATACAGATCATGATAACATAACAGGTAATTGCAGGAGGATTCTAAGTGGTGGAAAGAGAAAGGCAGACTGGCTAGAAAACACAGGACTCAAAATTGTTTCCCAACATCTTCCAATTCCTGCCCACTTTTCACACCAACAGAAGACCAAGAATTGTCATTTACTGAATTACAAACTAGCAGGAGAAAGCAACCCTGGTAGGTCTTTTCCTTTCCTGATTGAATTGGAGTCCTGCACACAAGAGGCCAAGAGAAGTGCACTTTGCTCTTAGGGGCTGAAGTCCCTTTCCTATTCCTCCCCTTCAGAGACAATGGGCAGTTCAGGCAGCCCAGAAGTCCAGACAGAAGTTAAGAAAGAGCCAGATAAAAAAGATTGCACAGACAGCCAGGGTAAGTGCTCACCCAGGGCCAAAGAATAGGAAAGTTGAGGCTGGAGAAGCACTTTCTGCCTCACAGATGGTACTAGCCCAAATCAACAGAAGTCCCAGTGTCATAAGGCAATGGGCAGATGAAAATAGCATTTCAAAGGTTTCAAAATTATATTAATCAGATCCAAAGCTCAAAATAGTTGATCAGAATCTGCATGCTAAATATAAAAAGGGCAATTGCTTGCTAACATGGAAATTTTAACTAGGATCTAGAGTCTCTCAGTAAAATAACCAAAATATCCAGGTTATAACTGAGAAGTGCTTATGATGCCAAGAGCCAGGAAAATTGCAGTTTGAATGAAGAGAGAGAGAGAGAGAAATTGAGAGAGAGAGAGAGAGAACACTGAAGTGACAATGATATTAAAATTATTTGACAAAATGTAGATGTCATAAAATTCCTTCAATGAACAACTACAAATATCCCTGAGACTACAAAATTTAAAATAGATAATGTCATTAAAAAATAGAAAATAGGAAACTACCATAACAAAATTAAAATTATGGAACTGAAAACCATGATAACCTTAATTTTAAAAGTCACCGAAGAACTCAATGACAGAAGCAACACAAGATAAGAAAGAATCAGTAAACCTGAAGATATAGAATAGAAAGATATTATTGCCTATAGATTAGAGAACAGTAAGACTAAAGATGTTGTTGGTATATTAGAGTAATAATCCAGTAAGAAAGAATGGTGATCTGAAATGCAGTAGCAGCAGTGGAGAAAAAGGTAGATTTTCAAGGTGGTTTGGATGGAATATAAATAAAACTTAATGACTTATTTGGGCATGGCTGTAAGAAAAGGGGAGAAATTGAAAGTGAATCCCAAATTGGCTTAGGCAGCAAAATGAATGTTGTTCTAAATGACCGAGGAAACAGAATAAGGTTGAGAGAAAAAAATAAATCATGAGTGCAGTTTTGGATATTCTTTATTTGAGGTGCTATTGAGCTGGGCAATTTGATATGTCAACCAGTTATAACAATAATTAACTGGTATCTCCATTGTATCAGAAGAACCTAGCTCAGCACCTGGCATTTAGTAGCTATTAGCAAGTTATGTGAATGATGGGATAAACAAGTAAATAAGTTTATTTCTTATAAATTCTAAGAACATTTTCCCTCCAGAATGAAGCAGCTTAGGAAGACAAATTCACATGATTGCCACAGTTTCAAAGTTCAGTGAGACTACTAGGATACTAACAGTCCATAGGCAAATGAACCTGACAGGAAAATGTGGGATGTCTGCATATTCTAGAGTAGAACTTAGCTCAGCAATTGCAGCATCTATAATTTAAATCCAGATACTATAAGCCATAGAATAAAATATTGGTCTTATTTTATTTCTTCTTTTATTTTTTGACATTTGGAAACATTTTATATTTTTAACATTTGAAAGAATACTTCACACATATGACTGAATTAGATAGATTATGAGAGAAAAGCTCATTAATTGCACATTATATTTGCTTTCATATTTTTTCTATTTTCTCCAACATTAATAAGTTGTATGAGAAGGAAAATAATGATACTGTGAGAAAAGTGTAGCAAATTCGGGCACCCTCTGCTTTATTCTAATTCACTGCAATCAGATGTATTGAGATCCCTACATGATCTATTATTGCTACTCAGGAGCCATGGATAAATCCTGGAATCATCAATTCAAGAACTTTAGTGTCAAAATCAGTAGGATGTTAGTCTTTCTGCTGGATGCAGCTTTCTGGGAGTTCATGTCAGTGGTACACCTGACACCTTTAGGAAGCAGCCTCTTACCTCTTCCACCCTGCATTCCCAATGTTTCTCTGGGGACACCCACACTCCCATTTTCCCTAGAGCACTTAACTGTTCTGTTACTTCATCATGGTCCCCAAAGGAGAATCCTAATTTCTAATTCAATTAGCCCCAGAAAGAACAAAATTTCCTGCCAGACTTTGTCTCAAGACTGGTAATGCTCTCAGCTGATATTCCCAATGTTATCTATTCAGCCTTTCTGAACTTACGGCCTATTTTAATGTCCATCCTGGAAAAGCTTGCCTGGAATATGTTCCAAATGCCAAAAACACAGTCTTAGTGTTCATTTGTTTCCACATCTGGCTGGAGGGCTTTATGCCTTCCCTTGGTGCTTTTTGCTTCAAGGGTGTCCCTGAGCTCACCTGGCAGAGGAACCTAAGGTTCCTCCTGAAGGAGACATATTCTGACACAGACTAAGCATCCTGTTTGCACTAACCATTTTATAAGATAATCATTATATTAGGCATTTGCAGCAAGATGTTTTTCTGGAATAGATCCTAGAGTAAAAAAGTGATTTTGTTCATGTTACAGTTTTGAACAGGGGTCACCACTGAGAATAGTGATTTATAAGCTATGCTCAGATTCTTTTTTTTTTTTTTTTTAAGATCTTATATATTATTTTCAGAGAGTGGGGAAGGAAGAGAGGCAAAGAGGGAGAGAGACATCAATGTATGGTTGCCTTTCACCCAGCCACAGACCTGGCTGGAGAACTGGCTTGCAACCTCTTTATGTACCCTGGCTGGGAATCGAACCAGTGACCTCTGGGTTCGCAGGCCAGCACCTTATTGACTGTGCCACCAGCTAGGACAAGCTACGCTTAGACTCTTGATACATTGGATAACCATTGTTCTAAAGTACTTGAGCAAAAAGAAACAAATGAATGTTTTGAGAAGCTTTTCTAAATAATTTTAACCATTAAAATTTAAAAGTTTTACATTTGTAATTTACTGCAGTTATTCATGCTCCTATATGATTTTCATATTTGAAAATATGTAAATAAAACAAATGAGAGTAATATACTGACTCATTGTTATTCTATTAATTAAAGAACCAGAATTCATGGTTGCTTTATATCTCATACTAGGTAAAATCTTTTTTATGCCATTTTAAAAAACCTTAATTATACTAAATTACAATCTCTGGATTAAAACCTTAGAGAAATAAAGGCTGGGTCTGAAATAATGCTCTAAATCAGATAGATCATCAAAGAAATCCTTTACTTCTCAAGCACTGTGCTCTTTACATGTATATAAGCATGTATACAAAATGTTATTTTTAATTGTATTCATGCAATTTGAGAGCATTATAGCAATCAACATTTAACAGAGGATAAAAGGGAGATTCAAGTTTTGATGTATGCTAGGAAGTTTCATACTTCTGACTTTGCAGGTCTGGGACTTAAAATTTAGTCTTCAAATCATAGTTTCCTGCTTTTTCCCTCACTGTGAAAAATAAATATATGTCAAAATCAACAATCCAACCCAGATATATCCTAAATAAATATCATGGTGATTAGAACTGTTTTCCTCCTAAATTGTATTTAAGGTAAAGGTACTCCAAAATACCTTTCAATATTGCAATACTTTTTTGCAGTTGTCCCAAATTCATAAAATATAAAAAGTTATTTTATTTTTAATTTTTTAACCCTGTTCCATTTTTTGTTAGTGATAAAAACTGGAAATTCCCACACACCATGCCCTGCACTGGGGAAACCGGAAACAAGAGGTATAGAGGGTGGGTGGGGTGGGGGGGTGATGCTGACTATTTATAAGCTGCAGTCACAGGCCTGGCCCCTCACTGCTCAGGAATTTTTAATTTTTAAAATATCTATAGATTTATTTTACAAATTTTCATATCACACTGCAGATGTTCATTGAATTACAATTTTTAAATTTTTTAAATCATTTTTATTATTATTCTATTACAGTCATCCCAATTTTCCCCCTTTGCCCTCCCCTGCCCACCCCTGACCTCAACTCCCACAGTCAATTCTCACACTGCTGTCCATGTTCATGGGCCATTTTAAAATTGGCAGTTGCTATAGTAAGAATACATATGTTCCCCCTACAAACCCTTATGTTTAAATTTTAATTCTCAATGTGGTGATAGTAAGAGGTAGGGTCTTTAGGAGGTACTTAAGTTATGAGGGTAGAGTACTCATGAATAGGATGAATGCCTTATGAAAGAAATTCCAAGGAACCACCTAGCCTCTTCTACCCTGTGAAGGTACAATACAAAGTCTGCAACCTAGAAGAGGGCCCTCATCCTCATCCAACTACATGTGGTCCCTCATCTCAAACTTTTAGTCTCTAGAACTGTGAGAGATACATTTCTGTCTTCTGTAAACTACCCAGTTTGTGGTATTTTGTTCTGTTGATAGTATATTTTTTCAAGTTATCAGCCAATATTAGTAGGAAATATAGAAATGGATTTAGAATATATAAGTAGAGCTCAGTTTCTGCACTTGTGTTTGAGCTATTTTTCTAGGGTGAAAGCATGTAAAAAGAAACTATACGCAAATTATATACTATCTTAGTGTGTTATGTACAAAAATTAGAATTATCTCAAAATTACACATAATTCTTGGTAATGATAATTGCATCTCCCAAACTATTTATTTGCATTTTCTTTATGTGTTAAAATGATCTGAATAATCTAAATACATTTGGGAACATTTTATCTTTATTTCTCAAAAACTGACAAAGGTGATAAAGTGCTCTTATTAATTTTGGTGGTGAGAATATAAGTTTTATTAGTGATTGCTTCTTAAAGTATAGCATCTCAAATACATTTAAGACAACAATCTGTTCCATGGTCAAATTGCATAAGAGTTAAGTTTATTTTTTTAATTTATTTTTATTGTTGTTGTATTACATCCATCCCCTTTTTACTCCCCTCTGTCCCATTCCCCACCCACCCACTCCCCACCAAAGTCAATCCCACTTGTTATCCATGTCCATGGCTCTTACATACTAGTTCTTTGACTAAACTGCTACCTTCTTTGCCTCCTCCTCCCTCCTCCTCCTTGCCCATGGAAGGTCTATTAGTTGTATTCATTTATTTGGTTCTGTTTTGCTTGTTTATTTGTTTTGTTCATTATTGTCCTGAAATGGGTGAGATCATATGGCCTTTGTCTTTCACTGACTGGCTTATTTCACTAAGCGTAATACTTTTCAGTTCCATCCATGCTGTTCCAAAGGGTAGGAGTTCCTTCTTTCTTTCTGCTGTGTGGTATTCCATTGTGTAAATGTACCAAAGTTTTTTGATTCAATCATCCACTGAGGGGCACTTAGGCTGTTTCCAGTATTTGGCTATTGTAAATAGCACTGCTATGAACATAGGTTCTTATGAATTGGTGATTCAGGGTTCTTTGGGTATAGTCCTAGTAGTGGCATTGTTAAATCAAAAAGTGGTTCCATTTTTAGTTTTTTAAGGAAACTCCATACTGTTTTCTATAGTGACTGCACTGGCCTACATTGCCACCAGCAGTGCATCAGGTTCCCTTTTCCCTACATCCTGGCCAACACTTGTTGTTTTTCGATTTGCTGATGATTGTTATTCTGACAGGTGTGAGGTGGTATCTTATTGTGGTTTTAATTTGCATCTCTCTGATGGCTAGTGATGCTGAGCATGCTTTCATATGCTTTTGGGCCCTTTGTATGTCTTCCTCAGAGAGTTGTCTGTTCAGGTCCTTTGCCCATTTTTCAATTGGGCTGTCTGTCTCCCTGGTGTTGAGTCACATTAGTTCTTTATATATTTTGGAGATCAGACCCTTGTCTGAGGTGTCATTGGCAAATAAGTTTTCCTGTATAGTTGGTTTCCTTTGAATTTTGCTGGTATTTTCTTTAGCTGAACAGAAACTTCAATTTGATATAGCCCATTTGTTGATTTGTTCTTTTATTTCCTTTGCCCTTAGTGAAGTATCAGTAAATATATTTCGGTGTAGGATAACTATAACTTTACTGCCTATATTTTTTTCCATGACCTTTATGGTGGCACTGCTTATGTTTAAGTCCTTTATCCATCTTGAGTTTATTCTGGTGTATGGTATAAGTTGGTGATCTAGTTAATTTTTTTGCATGTTGCTGTCCAGTTCTCCCAACACCATTTGTTGAAGAGATTGTTTTTACTCCATTTTATGTTTCCCCCTTTGTCAAATATTAATTAACCATAGAGTCCGGGGTTTATTTCTGGGTTCTCAATTCTATTGCATTGATCTTATTCCAGTACCAGACTGTTTTAGTTACAGTTGCCTTGTAGTATAGTTTGATGTCCAGTATTGTGATACCTCCTACCTTGTTTTTCTTTCTCAAGATTGCTGTGGCTATTTGTGGGTGTTTTTGGCTCCATATACATTTTTGAAATATTTTTTCTATGTCTGTGAAGTATGTCATTGGTATTTTAATTGGGATTGCATTGAATCTATAGATTGCTTTCATTAGTATGGACATTTTAAGGATGTTAATTCTTCCCATCCATGAATATGGTATATGCTTCCATTTATTTGTATCTTTCTTCAATTCTTCAATGTTATGTAGTTTTCTTAGTAGATCTTTTACCTCTTTGGTTAAGTTTATTCCCAAGTACTTTATTTTTCTTGTTGCTATTGTAAATGGGATTTGTTTTCTAGCTTCTATCTCTGATATTTCATTATTGGTATACAAACATGCTTTTGATTTCTGGATGTTGACATTATATCCAGCAATTTTGCTAAATTGGCTTGTTAGGTCAAGTAAGTTTCTGGTGGAGCCTATCAGGTTTTGTATATACACAATCATGTCATCTGCAAGTAATGAGTTTTATTTCCTCCATTCCAATTTGATTCCCTTTTCTTCTCTGATAGCTATGGCTGGAAATTCCAAAACAATGTTGAATAGAAGTAGAGAAAGTGGGCAGCCTTGTCTTGCTCCTGATCTTAGGGGGAAACCTCTTAGTTCTTGCCCATTGAGTATGATGTTAGCTCCAGGTTTCTCATATATGGACTTTATTATGTTGAGGTATGCTCCCTCTATTTTGCTGAGTGTTTTTATCATAAATGGCTGCTGTACTTTATCAAATGCTTTTTCAGCATCTGTTGATATGATCATATGGTTTTTGTCTTTCATTTTGTTGATGTAGTGTATTACATGTATTGATTTGCAAATGTTGTACTATCCTTGCATCCCTGGGATGAAACCCAGTTGATCATAATGTTTGATGTTTTTAATGTATTGCTGGATCCGGTTAACCAATATTTTGTTGAGAATCTTAAAGGCATCTATGTTCATTAGAGATACTGGCCTATAGGTTTTTTCTTAGTTGTGTCTTGACCTGATTTTGGGATTAGAATAATATTGGCCTCATAGAAAGAATTTGGGAGTCTCCCCTCTTCTCAGATTTTTTGGAATAGGTTGAGAATAATAGGGATTAGTTCTTCTCCAAATGTTTGGTAGAATTCATGTGTGTAGCCATCTGGTCTGGGGCTCTCGTGTTTTGGGAGATTTTTGATTACTTCTTCAATTTCACTAGTTTTTATTGGTCTATTCAAGATTTCTGCTTCTTCTGGATTCAGTTTTGGTAGATTATACATTTCCAGAAATGTGTCCATTTCACCCAGGTTGTCATATTTCTTGTCATATAGTTGTTTGTAGTAATTTCTTACAATCTTTTGTATTTCTGAAGTATCAGTCGTGATTTCTTCTCTGTCATTTCTGATTCTGTTTATTTGGGTCCTCCCTCTCTTTTTCTTGATGAGTCTGGATAAAGGCTTGTCAATTTTGTTTATTTTTTCCAAGAACCAGCTCCTGAACTTGTTGATTCTTCAAATTGTAGAGTTAGTCTCCAAGTTATTTAATTCTGCTTTGATCTTAATTATTTTCTTCCTTCTACTTGCTTTGGGCTTTGTTTGTTGTTGCTCCTCTAGTTCTTGCAGCTTTATGGTTAGGTGGTTTGTATAAACTTCTTCTGACGTTTTAAGGTAGGACTGTATTGCTATGAATTTCCCTCTGAGGACTGCCTTTGCTGTGTTCCATAGGCTTTGGGCTGTTGTGTATTCATTATCATTTGTTTCCAGAAACTTTTTGATTTCACCTTTGATCTCACTGTTAACCAATTTACTACTTAAAAGCATGTTATTCAGCTTCCATGAGTTACAGTGTTTTTGTTTTTTTCCGTGGAGGTTGGTTTCTAGTTTCAAGCCCTTGTGATCTGAGAAGGTGATTGGTATGATTTCAACTTTCCTGTGTTTGTGGAGACTTGTCTTGTGACTTTCCATGTGGTCTATCTTAGAGAATGTTCCATGTGCATTTGAAAAGAATGTGTATTTTGCTTCTTTGGGGTGAAAGGTTCTATATGTTCTATATGTATCTATATGTTCTATATGTTAGGTC
>PVIW01010753.1:0-42064 GCA_004026585.1 Noctilio leporinus
CAGAAAGAAAGAAGGAAGTTGTACCCTTTGCAACAACATGGATGGAACTGGAGAGTATTATGCTTAGTGAAATAAGCCAGTCAGTGAAGGACAAATATCATATGATCTCACCCATTACGGGACAATAATGAGCAAAACTAACAACAAGCAAAACAGAACCAAGTATATGAATACAAGGAATAGGCCTTCAGTGGTCAGGGGGAAAGGGGCTGTGGGGAGGGGGGAGGCAGAGGCAAGGAAGGGGAGCAGCTTAGACACGAACCTAGTATAAAGGAACCATGGACATGGACAACAGGTGGGATTGACTTTGAGGGGAATGGGTGGGTGGGGATGGGGACAGAGGGAAGCAAAAATGTATGAATGTAATACAACAACAATAAAATTAAAAAACAAAAAAGAAAAATAAGTAAATTTCTGCCAGTCACATGTCCAGGGGCTGCCTGCCTTTGACCTCCTGTCATCCCAGGCTTCATGTTACCCATTTGCATTATTCTACTAGGCACATCTGGCTAATCTATGGAGGAGGAGCAAATAAGATTTTCACTTAAAAATTCATTGAAGGAAGAAATTTTACCAATGAGTGAGATATGTGCACATTGGGAGAAATTTTTAAAATTCTCATTTCTCAAGATGACTGCCTTCTCTGCGTTTCTGTCATTCTATTCTCACTAGGCTAAAGGCAAACATGTGCATCGCTGTTGCCAAACACAGAGTTGACTCAGTCCAGCTCTGGGCACAAGGGTAGATGCCCAATAAATATGTTGACTTCTCTGGCCACTGTAAACACATATGCTCATGGGAGCTTAAATGACTCATCTGGAAGCTGTCTTTCTCTGGTAGTAATGTTGGCTTAACACTTTGGCATTTAAAGCCCCAGAAATCAGCCCATTAATTCTTGTTTGAGCCTGACCCACCAGTAAAAAATTTTTTTTTTAAAGATTTTATTTCATTATTTTTAGAAAGAGGGGAAGGAAGAGAGGCAGAGAGGGAGAGACACATCAATGTATGGTTGCATTTCACCTGCCTCCAGCCACAGGCCTGACTGGAGACCTGGTTTGCAACCTGGTTAATGTGCCCTGGCTGGGGAATCGAACCTGCGACCTTTGGGTTCGCAGGCCAGCGCCTTATCCACTGTGCTACCAGCCAGGGCTACCCACCAGTAAAAATCTTGATTCTCTAATCAAGGCTTTAAATCTTTCCTTCATAGCAGTTGATGTTGTTTCCCTAGTAGATAGGTCTGAATCTTGAGCACATACTAAAGATTGTGGCTTCTTTAAGAAACCATATTGCTTCTTTTCTTCACATCTTTTGTCTCTGAGAATTAAGGAAAAGTAGAAAGAGGCTGGGGAAAAGTGGCTCATTAGCTACCAGGTGGCTTGAAACTGATGAAGGAAGGAATTGTTATAGGAGGCAGGACAGCTCTGAGTAAGGTTTTAAGCCCATGAGAAGAAGGGAAAGTAGCAAGATTCATTAGCCTCTGGGTGGACGCAGCTCCACCTTGGAGTAACCTTCTCAAAGACTCCATACACTCAAAGGGGTATGTTTATGATGAGAACAATGGCAGGCAGAAGACTGTCCTATTGTTATGCCTCCTCCTTCCCATTAGTTCCCTCTATCCATCCTCTCTTTACCCAGTCCTGAGTGTTACAGGCAGTTGTCTCTGAGCACTGCATAGGGCCCCAACATTTTGAGCTAATGCTTTCCTCTGCCAACATATTTGGTAGTAAACAGAGGTAAAGTTCTCTAAGGTTATTCTAGTCTTCATTCAATAATCTATATTCATAATGCTTTCACGGTACTCCAGGGAGAAAACTCATAGTCTATATTTATAATGCTTTCACAGTACTCCAGAGAGAAAACTCAAAGTATTATGGCTAGAAAGAGTGAGGGATCTACTATAAGTGAAGACTTTTGATCTTCCCACCATGTTGATCCCCCCATTCTAAAAGGACAACAGAAGTCTTTGATCACAAAACATAACTGCCTTTCCAGTTTCAGACTATTCAGAGGAAAGTTAAAATTTCCTTGAAAGGAATGAATCCCTAAAATTCAGTCACTCCTTTGTATTATTAATAATATAAATCCAGTGGGACTATTTAATTTTCACTGGAAAAACCTCCAAGGAGTAAACATTCACAATACCACATTTAAACTCAATTTCAACTCTATGGTGTATAGCTTACTGATACAAAGGCTGAGTTTTAAAGTCTCCCTTCCCAGGTTTGTATCCTGATCTTACCACTTTTTAAAATAATTAAATAAAGTTTATTTTTCTTTACCTTGGCTATATTATCTTTGGAAGAGGGCATTAATGGTAGGTTTCTGGTGATAATTAAGTAAAATAAGAAATTTAAGCCAGTGCCCAAAATATAGCAAGTGCTCAGTGAAAGTATTGTCTATCACTGTTGGTGTTGCTGCTACTGCTCCAACTGCATTGGTAACTTATTTTCTAGTCAGGTAAGATGAACCATAGTTTTGCATAGAGTACAAAACTGTGGGTCTGTGTAGATGTATTGACTTGGACAGCCAAATGTGAAGTTAAAAATAGAAAAAACTCGCCCTGGCTGGTAGCACAGTGGGTAAACCCAAAGGTCGCAGGTTCGATTCCCCAGCCAGGGCACATAACCAGGTTGCAAACCAGGTCTCCAGTCAGGTCTGTGGCTGGAGGCAGGTGAAAGGCAACCATACATTGGAAAAAAAATAGAAAAAACTTGAGGAAAGGAAACCATCATGTAGTTGAAAACCATTAACTGGGTGTAAAACAGCTTTTTGTTTTTTGTTTTTTTTTTTTGATAGGACAAATACATAAATGACAAATAGGTGCCTGAAACTATACTTTATGCTGGGAATAAAAAATTTAACCAAATGGAGAGTTTATCCCTTTGTTTGAGAGACTTAAGGCTGCACAGGTCATTGTAGCACAGCATAATATAGCAATGCTGGTATGTGGTGGAAAGTATGAAGTGCTAGCTTGTAAACACAGACTTCTCAGGTCTTTTCAGGAGAGGGGATCAGCTGTGGTGAGATGGGTTTTAGAAAAGTCTTCACTTGTAGAAAGTCTTGCCCTCTACCCACTATTTTTCTGATTGGCTTATCTCTGGTTCAAAAGTGCTGTATGAGCATTATATGTGCAATAAATTGCAAGGGTATTTGGCCCAACCTTTGAACAGAAAGAGCTTCTCAAAAAAGTAACATCCAAGCAAAGACTTTAAGGCAACATTAGAATTAGGTGTGAAGAAGGAAAGATTACTCTGGGTAGGAAGAAAAACATACAGAGGCCCACTAAGAGACAAATGGTTTGGGGAACTGCAAGTAATGTAATATGGCCAGGGCATTAAAGCTGCCAGAGAATAGTGAGAGGAATCAGACCACAAAGGATCTTCTGAATTATGTTCCACCGCCTGACCTTTATTTGGAGGTGATAGGGAGCCAATAAAGGTGGTAAGATATTTAAATACCACTCTTCATTGAATTAGGTGAGTGGGTTGAATGGGCCAGACCTACAGGCTTGCTGAAGTAATCCAGATTAGCAGAGAATGGTAGCCTAAAACAGGATGATGGCAATTAAAATAGAGAATAGCAGAGGAATTTGAAAAAATATTTATAAGTTGGAATAAAAATGACTTGGTAATTTAATGGATCTGGACTAGGGCAAAGGGAAAAAAGAGGTAAAGTGAACATCAATGTTTCTGGTTTGGGCAGATGTGCAGATGATTTTCTTAAATAAGGAAAGAGAAAGAATGGATTTGGAGGGAAACATTATGGGATACTTATTGAAGATGTTGCACTAAAGGTGCCTATGGATATCCAAGTAGAGATGAGCCATAGGCCATTAGATATATGGTTCAGAAGTGCAGGAAAGAGTTCTGGTTGAGAAATTACTCACACATATGCACACACACATATACATCTGGGTCCGTTCACATGACTCTATGAAATATTGTTACAAAAGGCACTGAGAGCTGTCAATTGGGTTTTGATTTTGAGTAAATACCTCTTCCTTCCAAAGCAGCTCTTCAAGGTGACTAACAGTCCAAAAGATTGGATCAGCCTCAGGAACACAGTTTTTGATCCCCACACTTACTGCACACACTCTGACTAAGAGTCCACAGTCAGCAATTTCACCCCAACCTAGTCACCCTTCCAAGCAGAGACTTACCCCTCTGGGATAGGATGGGAACAAATTAGTGCTCAGCAGCTGATGTGCTCTGACAGTGGGTACACCTCCCATGATTGGCCCCTTATTGGTGTGTCTTTGTTATTCCTTCATCAGTCTTAGGGGTGAACATGCAGACGCAATCTGGCTGCAGCAGCTGGGCTCTTGTACTTTCCACTGTAACTACAGGCAGGGTGCTTACCTTCCTTGGCTAACACTAAGGCATGTTCCATGTTTGAGGGAATGCTCTCCTTGGTGGTTAAAACTCATTCCCACCAAAGACACACCAGGGAGTCCAGGAAAAATAAACCCTTTGTTATCCACCAGACGTGTTTATCGTAAGGGGGAAAAGAGGCTGAAGAAAATTTCCCCATATGGCCAGAATCTTAACAAGGACAGTAATTTAATTCCCTTCATATTCAGATAAAGCATTAACTGTATCCACAAACTAAATTTAAAAACAGCATTTAAAAATAACCATAAAAAGAAAATATTCATGGAGGTAATGAATGAGAGGTAATAGTAAAAAGACTCCCATCCCTCATCAATCCCTGGGCTCTGTTGTCTGGAATAACTGGCAACCGTCCATCCTCATAAACTCCAAGCACCTTCCGCTCCTCCACAACTTGGGTTCCTTAAAGAAAAAGGAAATAATCAGTGTGCGTACATTGTGTTAAGGAACAAGGTGAAAGAGGTATTTTGCTTTCATTTAAAACAGAAAGCTTCCCACTCTTTATGAGAAATCATCATCTTTGTGTGTATTTTAAAGTTTTCATTTAATTGATGAGCAAAAATGTCAGAGCCGCCAGCAAACTGTCCCCCTGCTGGAAGGGCAGCCAGAGGCCTGGCGGTGTGGGTGTTTTCAAATTAGCAGCAACAGTTTCTTAAGGGGAACAACAGAGTGCTGGCAGAGTGGGGGAGAAATAATAACAATGCTTTATGTTCAAATGACACCTTTTTTTCTTGATTCCAAAGCCCTACCCACATAAATCTCAAACATTCATTAGAGGTCAGCCTCCTCACCCCATTTAACAGATGGGGAGAGAGGTCCAGCGCCTGAAAACAGTTGCCCCCCTAGCAGGAGAGCTATGAACAGGACCTTTTCTCCACCCAGGCTGCTTCCCTCCTTCTGCCCTAGGGAGCCAAAACCTCAGACTGGGACAGAAGCCACATCAACGCAGCCTCTCCTTAGGAGTCAGGACTAATCCCCACTACCGTAAGTGGAGGGGCTTGTGGAACAAGACCTCCGAGAAGCAGATCTCCCATCTGCTCTTTGTAGACATTTAATAACCTAAGGCATTTTCACAGAGCAAAGTTTATCTTAGTCCCTGGGCTGGATGCTCCTCTCACAGATTTGCCAGAGTCTTGCATTATTTGTGTTTTTGGCTGTTACCCTCCCACCCCTGAAGAGACTTGGATGAGAAGCAGATCAAGCAGTTTGCAGTTTGCGTGGATCTACCGGGAGCAGCAGAAACAAGATAGGATCCTCATGCTTAATCCAGTGCAAGCACCCCTTGGTAATAGGCTTTGGTGGAACTTTTAGTTCAGAGGGGATGACCCATTTAAAAAGGACACTGATAAAATTGACTTCCCTTAATGGTAAGCTACCTGTAAATTTGCAAATAGGAAAGCATTTCGATTTTCAGCAACTCACTTTTTGGTTAAATAATATTCAAAGAGGTAGGGGTCTAAAACTCATTTTTGTCATCTTTCAGCCCTGGGAGCATGGTGGGGTAGGCGGAGAAAGGGGTAGTAGCAAAACATAGAAAATAATGCAATTGTAAGATAAAGCTGAAAAGCTAGTCTTGGCTATCTCCCATTTCCTAAGAAAACTTCAAGCAGCCACTTAGTAAACCCGAAGTCTAAAACACAGTCTGATTTTTGATACTGTCAAGTTGTATGAAATTGTGTTGAGAAACAAAAATCAGAGTGTAATTATTAAGCAGTAAATTTTGGAAGACTAAGAATGATTCAGATGGTCCTATGAGGGGACTTGGACTGCCATCCACCACAGTGTTGGAGCTATTTGAGTGTCTATGTTTTTTCCTCTTTCTCTTTTAGTTTCCAAGCAAAGAGGTCAAATGTAGAGCAGCAAAACAGTCAGAAAGAAACCATGCTTGTTTTTGTTTTGTTTTGTTTTTAATTTTTTTTGTCTTATGCCTGCTTGTCTTTGTCCTTCCCCTCTTTTGCCAATTTTCCATTTACTCTACATAAACTTTGCCTTTCCCATAGCCTTTCAGTCATTTCAATATTCAGTTGCTTGCCTTTTTCCTCAATTATGAACACAATGCATCTCTTTTCTACGCTGATGCCTTTCTGGCTAAAAGCATATTTCAATGTGTGCTGGAATATTATGATGTCATTTTGTAAACTCCAGAGAAAAAGATATGGAGAAATGTAGGGGAAGGCATCCCCAGATCACTGGCACCCCAGAAAGGTAACTGCAAGCACAAATTTCATCAATGATAAAAATCACAAATTAATGACACTATGAATGGCCTTGCCTCCCAAGTTGTTACTGCCTGAAGACAGAGGCACTGAAAGCAGAACCTCTGGGCACCTTCCTAAGCAGCACACACTGGACTATGAAGACAATGCAGCCATAATGAAATGAGTTAATAAGTAAGAGGGCCAGGTACCGGTGGGAATAATTCAGGATGAAAGCATCTGAAGGGTAAATCTATATACATTTGAAATTCCTGGTCTCTGCTTAAAGAAGGACAAGATTTCTTCTCCATGAAGGCCTTTCATGTTGCAATGCACATGTGGATGAGTAGGGCTTGATGGGATCAGCACCAGGACCCTGACCAGCCTCTAGGAGAAGAGTTTTTAGACTATGCCGTGCCTCAATTTGAGCACAACAGAAACAATCTCCAGGACAATGTTTCAAGTGCAATTCATTTACTAAGGATGACATCTTGGAAGCACTGATAGGACTGTAAGCAAGAAAGAAAAGGAACGGTAGTCAAGAAAGGGCAAGGTAGTTCCTATGACAGATGCCTGGACCTCCATCCTGCTGTGGATCCCATGGCACTTTGGCTTCTATTGTGAGCAAAGTTCACTCTGAAGACCAATGAAAGGCTTCAGGGGGAAAAAAAGAAAGAAAGAAATGGGAGGCTGGCAGCTGGAAATCCAGTGTACCAGAGTGGGGAGAACAATGGATATAAGCAGGATACTGACAGCCCTGCCACAGCTTGTGGTGGCCCTTCATGGCTTCAAATTTCTACATTGCAAAGAGAGCAGGCTGGCAGCTCTTAGGGAGGGGCATTGAGGGGCTGGGTGGGGTGTTAAAGGATTAAACAGAAAAAAAAGTACCCATGGACTCAGACAACTGTGTGGTGATTGTCAGGGGTGGGGGAAGGTTAGAGGAGGTGGAGGATGGTACAGGGGGAATAAATGGTGATGAAAGGAGACTTGTCTTCAGGTGGTGAACACACAATACAGTGTACAGATGATGTGCTATGGAATTGTGCACCTGAATGAACCTGTATAATTTTGTTACCAGTATTATCCCAATAAATTCAATAAAAAAGGAAAAAAACATATTTAATGAAATTTAGAGTTTCATGTCTCTTTGGTTAACAATGATTGCAAATGATGGCCTGGAGTTTTATGGATGGAGATACTAAAGATTCAAAAGGTTTAGTAGTTGAGTGTTCCACAGAGGGGAGATTCTCACCTGAGAGGAGCTTTGAGTAAAAGTATTCTTATGCAGTATACCTATTGGTTCTACAGAAAAAGAAAAAGTCATATACTAATTGCATACATATTCCTACATAAGCAGAGAGCAGGGGAGAATCAGGGATCTTTCCTGACAGCAGCCCTTCTCCATGAACCACCAGCTGGACTGTTTGCTATGCTCCCCCAAATACCCTGAGCATTCTTTTTTATAAGTGCCAGTCTTTAGCACACTGGCAACTTGTAATACAGCCATGTTTTCTCTTCATACTTTGACCCAGCATTTGGTACATAGTAAGTGTATTCAATAAACGTCAGGTAAGAAAATCAATTAATGAATAATAAGTCATATCTCTGTAACAAAAAGCCTGGTCTTTGACAACTTGGCAGTGACTTACCTGAAGGTTTATGATACTACAGTATAACCAGGATGACATAGGACAGAACCAACCATAAGCATTTAGCTGTTATATCTATCAGTCATGAGGACAAACCTATGAATGCACGGACAGTGTGTACCTTAACATTAAAATTACAGGGCCTTGTAACAGGTTTTATTGGATGAGTGAATGAATGAACAACCAGTGTAAAGGGATAGGATTGTATAATTGCTGAGAACATAGGCTTGGGAGTTATGCTACCTGAGTTCAAATTTCAACTCTGTTACTGGCTTTGTGACTTTAAGAAAGTTATCTAAACATTTTCTGCATTGGTTTCTTCACCTATAGATTGAGTTTAACAATACTATCTATTCCATAGGGCTGTTGTGAGGATGAAATGGCTTAATGAATTTAAAGCTAAAGCATTTAGAGCAGTGCCTAGGACTAGTAAGCTTTATATAAAAGTTTACGATTATCATGGACTCTCAGAGTTTCTGGAACATCTAGGAGAATTACTTTCCCCCAAAATAAAAACATGGTTAATATGGCCATTGCCTTTTAAGTAAATTCTAAGTCTCACTTGCATTGTCTGGAGAACTTTGAAATTTCAAAAATTAGAATAATGCTATGTAAATGAGTTTCTGCAACCTCAAAAAATTTTTTAAATGAAATCACTATTCATGTTCTAGTATTCTTTGCAAAAATAGAAAAATTTCTATTAGACTTCCAGTCAAGATGGAGCCATAGGTAAATATGGCTCCCCTCTTTACACACCACAGCAAAAATTACAAATAAATGACAAAATAATTAATACTCACAAACATCAGAAGATCAAGTTGTATGGGTGTCTGACAACTAAGGAATTAAAGAAATCATATTTATTCAGATGGGTAGGAGGGACAGAGACACAGAGATGCAGAGATGCAGAATGGACAGTCCCCCACCTAGGTTTGGTGGATTAAAATTGGGAGGGATATCTAGGGAATGAGGGATCCCAGCCCAATACCATACCACCCAGCCTAGGGTTCCACTGCAAGGAAGATAAGTCCCCATAACTTCCGGCTGTAAAGCCAGCAAGGATTTAGTCAGTATAAGAAACTGCAGAATTCTCAGGCATCTCTTTTTAAAGGGCCTGCGATTGACTTATGACTTATGCAGTTTCACTCCATCCAGGCTTCTGTACCGGGCAGAAGCTTGGAGGGCACCAGTTGCATACAAAGAGAAACTGAAATGTTTGGCATCAGGGTAAGTGGTGGAGGATGGCTTCCTCCTGGAAAAAACTCCAGATGCCAAGCAGCAGCCATTGTCAATTTTCTGAATCCTCTGCCACACAAAGCCACAGAGCAGCTGCACCATATACAGACTCCATTAACCTAGTTCACACGGGTTGCCCTGCCTAAGGCTCTGCCTCATCCAATTTGTGAGTGTGCTTTTCTACATTAGGCTATGCTACTAAGACAGAGAGCCAAAGCAGCTCTACTTAACACATAGAAACAAACACAAGGAGGCTGCTAAAATGAAGAGACAAAGAAATATGGCCAAAATGAAAAAAACAGAACAAAACTCCAGAAAGAGAACTAAACAAAATGGAGATGCTCAATTTATCAGTTACAGACTTCAAATAACTGGTTACAAAAATGCTTAAGGAACTCATTGGGTACTACAACAATATAAGAAAAACACAGGAATGAAGTGTACACTAAGCAAAATAAAGAAAAATTTATAGGGAATCAAAAGTGGCATGATTGAAGCCAAGAATCAAATCAATGATTTGGACACCAGAAAGAAAAAAATTCAATCAGAACAGTGAGAAGAAAACAGAATTTTAAAATGATAGGGTAAAGAGCTCCTGGGACTTCAAATGTGCCAGTATCCAAAATATAGGGGTGCTGGAAGGAGAAGAGAAAGAGCAAGAAATCAAAAAATTATTTGAAAGAATAATGAAGGAAAACACTCCCAATTTAGTGAAGTAAATAGACATACAAGTCCAGGAAGCACAGAAAGTCCCAAACAAGATGGATACAAAGATGACCACAATAAGACACAGCATAGTTAAAATGTCAAAGGTAAAAGATAAAGAGAGAATCTTGAAAAGAGCAAGAGAAAAGCAGTTACTTTCAAAACAGTTTCCATTTGACTGTCAGCTGGCATCTCAAAAGAAACTATAGGCTGGAAGGGACTGACAAGAAGTTTTCAACTGATAAAAAACAAGGAGCTACCACAGAGGGAAGTGAAAATGGGATGGGTATAATACAACAACAATAAAATTAAATTAAAAACAAAAACAAAGAGCTACAACCTAGATTGCTCTATTCAGCAAAGCTATCATTTAGAATCTAAGGGCAGATAAAGTGCCTTCCAGACAAGATAAAGCTAAAAGAGTTCATCATCACCATGCCACTATTATATGAAATGTTAAAGGGACTTACTTAAGAAAAAGAAGAAAATAAAAACTATGAACATTAAAATGGCAATAAAGTCAAAACTGACTCTAAAAACACAAACTCAGCAAACAACTAGAACAGAAACAGAACCATAGATATGAAGCTCATTTGGGTGCTTACTAGTTGGGAGGGGAAAAGGAGAGAATGGAGGAAAAAGTGCAGGGATTAAGAAGTACAAATTGGTAGGTACAGAATAGGCAGGAAGATATTAAGAACAGTATAGGAAATAGAGTAGCCAAGGAACTTAGATGCATGACCTATGTACATGAGCTAAGGGGCAGTGATTGCCAGAGGGAATTGTGTGTAGTACTGGGTGGAGAAGGGCAAAAGAACAATTAGGACAACTATAATTGCATAATCAATAAAATATGTTTTAAAAAGAAACATTTATCTTAAGAGTAATATGAGATTTTTAGGGACTTGCAGAGATAAAACAATCTTAAAGGAGAACAGAGTTGAATGTCTCACATCTTTTAATTTTAAAACTTATTATAAAGCTACAGTAATCAAAACTGGCATAAAGATAGACATTGAAACCAATGAAATACAAAGCCTAGAAATAAACCCTCACATACATGGTCAAATGGAGATATGACAATCTTTTCAATTAATAACGCTAGGAAATCTAGATAGTCACTTGTAAAAGAATAGCATTGAACCCTTACTTTATAACATTTATAAAAATTAACTCAAAGCAAATCAGAGCTAAAACTATAAAACTCTTAGAAGAAAATGTAGGAAAAAAGTTTGATGACATTGGATTTCTCAATGAAACCTTGGATATGACACTGAAAGCAAATTCGACCAAACTATAAAGATAACTGGACTACATCAAAATTAGAAACATTTGTGCATCAAGGGAAACAATTAGAGTAAAAAGGCAACCTACAGATTGGGAGAAAATATTTGTGAATCATATCTAGAATATATAAAGAACTCTTACAATCCAACAACAAAAATAAACAATTGATTCAAAAACAGGCAAAGAACATGAATAGACATTTCTCTAAGAAGAAATATATGTCCAATAAGTATATGAAAAGATGTTTAACATCACTAATCATTAAGAAAATAAAGATCAAAACCACCAAGAGAAGCCATCTGATACACAATTACAGTGGTTACCATAAACAAACAAACAGAAAATAGACAATGTTGGTGAGGTTGTGGAGAAATTGAAATCTTTGTGTATTGCTAGTAGGAGTGTGAAATGATATAGCCACTACAGAAAACAGTAGGGTGATTCCTAAAAAATTTGAAACAGAATTATCATATGATCCAGCAATTTCACTTCCATGTCCACACTCAAAAGAATTAAAAACAGTCTTTAAGAGATATTTATACACATATGTTCATTGCATTATTCACAATACTGAAAAGGTGGAAGCAACCCAAGTGTCCATTGGTTAGTGAATGAATAAACAAATGTGGTATATACATACAACAAAATGTTACCCAGCCTTAAAAAGGAAGGACATTTTAACACATGCTACAATAATAAAACTGAAGAACATTATGCTAAATGAAATATAAGCCAATTACAGAAAGCTGAATTTTGTGCCATTACACTTATATGAGGTAACTAGAGTAGTCAAATTCACAGAATCAGAAAGTAGAATGGTGATGACCAGTGGCTACAAGGAGGAGGAAATGGAGAGTTGTTTAATGGGTGCAGAGTTTCATTTTGGGAATATGAAAAAGTTCTAGATGTTGGTTGTACAATAATGTGAATGTACATAACACTATTGAATTGTACACTTAAGATGGTGGTAGATATTATGTATGTTTTAACTCTTAAAAACATATATATAAAATTTTAAAACACCGTTTAATTGATACAAAACTAGAGCAGGGATCAGGAGATGGACTTCTGTTCTAACTTTGGTTAGTGTGTTATCTTAGTGTGACTTACCTAAAAGGTAAATGAGAATTAACACTTTGGGCACTTTTTAAAAGGATGGTATTGTTATTCATGACTATTGGAATAATTACCTTATTGAAACACTGTACTATGAAACAAACATTTTCCCTGACAAATTTTATGCAAAAATAGATGACAGAGAAACTTTCATGTTGACTCATATTAACACCCTAATAGAAGAAAAGGCAAACCTGAAAAATGCAGTAATTTACTTATAAGCAAAAAAATAAATAATAATAATAACAGTAAATCTGTGACACATTCTTCATTTGCTATATTAGGAATGAATTTGGATGGGTCTTGGAGCCTTATACTATGAGTCAAAAATAAAATTATTTTTATTCAAATAATTTAGGTGATTTTCTTTTTCATACAGCATACGTATTTAATTCTGATCTGATGGATAAATGGACAAATAAGTAATGACATGTGCACAGTAAATTAAGCTAAAGCCATTTTCTTCCTTTAGGGGTTTATTGTGGGGAAAGCATTACACAGGGATGATTTCTTTGGGCACCCACCCCTGTCAGAGATTGTTGTAGACCTGAGTTATTAAAATAATATTAAAGAAGATATTTGGTCTTCTTACCCTTATGCTCTACCTGAGCCTTGTTAACTGGACTCCTGTATGTCCCTGCATGATGGGCTTGTTGCTAGGTAATAGACTCCAGAAAGGCTTTCCTTTGGCTGCACATATTTTCTATTGAAGTCCAAGCTGCTGTGGTCTGGAAACTATTTTCATTTCATTGTCTGTGTTGATTTTCCTTCTATTTGTTTTTGTTTACAGATCCCAATTTAACAAATGAGTTCATACATCTTTTGCCATTAACCAGCTATATAAAATGGAGACTGATTTTAATGGTATAGATTCATTCTAACATGTAATTTAATAAAAAGCTACTGGTGTTTGTATCCACTTCATACAAGGAAAAGTGTTCAGAAAAGCATGCAACCATATTAAAATGTTCCATAACAATTGAATGCTGGTTTAAATATAGATTTAACTGAGCAAATAATTAAATAAATAAAATTGCTCTTTCAAAACACAACTGTTTGGGAGCAACTGGAGAAATCTGAAAATGAACTAGGCATTTGATGCTATTAAAGAATATTGTTAATATATTAGTGTGATAGTGCACTGTGGTTACATACAAGAATGTCCTCATTTTTGCAGATCATGCTAAAGGCAAAAAGTGCCATAATATCTGTAAATTACTTTATAATGGTTCAGCAAAAATATAGATTAAGCAAGTAAAACAAAATATTAACAATTATATCTTGATGGTATGCTATATGGATGTTCACCACCTATTCTTCATGTTTTATATGTCTAAAATTTCTCATAATAAAATTTCTCATAATAAAAAATAATTCAGAATAAAAACAAACAGCCAGTACTACAATTTTCATCTTAAGATAAAGATCTTGAGATATACAAGACCTATGTTTTCTGCTCCTGGAAAGAATGAGAAGAATTTTAAAGGAGGGGAGAATAGAGTAACAATCTAGGAGGAATAAGACAGATGTAGGAGGCAGGGAGAGAAAAAATGTGATACTGAGGATTGAACAGAGTGAACTGGCCATTAAAATATCCCGTGTTAAGTGACCAGTGCCTTGTGTTGTTCAATTTGAAACTGCTGTTTCTAAGATAAAATTCTCTCTTTTTGTGAGACACACTTACCCAGTTTGTGCTATACTCAAAATGATTTGTGAAAATGGGAAATAAGCCCGATGCCAACTTCCATGTTATAGAGGAGTCAAAGGTATAGGATGGCAAGACAATACATAAATTTACACATTTCCATGGATGCTACAGTCACAGATGATCATGAAAATAAAGTTCCTTGGACAACTATGGAGACCTTTGAAAAGGCTTTGAACTTCTACAGAAAATAAAATTGGACTTGAAGCAATCTTATCTTGATCTTGATCTTGATCAAGAATTCAACCTAGTTGAGGTAATACATTTGAATCTTTCCCCAAATCTTAGAAGATTGAAATAAAGTGTTATATTATCCTATTTGTAACAATGTAGGGTATACATTACTTATCAATTAATCAGATCATAAAATAAGTATGATTCACTTACTGTGACAGTCATTCAACACATTTATTGAACATATACTGTGTTTCAGGTACTTTTTATAAACTGAAGATTGATGTAGTAACAGTTGGTTTTATTTTGGCATGATTGTAAAAGAAGAATAGTTTCTAGGTATCACATGAAGATAGTGCCAAAACAATTTGTGGATGGATTAGATATGAAATTCAAGAGAAAAAGAGGAGTAAATAATGACATTACAGTGTTTGGCCTGATGACAGGAAGGATTGAATTATCATTGACTCAATTCAATGACAACTCACTGAGGGGAATGCTTGAAAGAAATAGTAGAAGATGAGGGTCTGGATATGTTAAACGTGAGGTACTATTTGACATGTCATGAAGATGTTCAGAAGGCAGATGGGTATATGAGTCAGAACTTTACAGGAAAAGTCTGGAGTAGATCTGTAAATTTGGAATGTGATGTGATTATAGCTGTGTTAAGGGTAACTGAGATTTAATTAGAGATGGTAAGATACATGGACATGGAAATGTCTATCATGAACGAAAAAGCTTATTATATTCATAGTCCCTAGAAACAAGCATCATGGCACGTAGGATCACATAAGGAAGTTCTAAGGTAAGAGAAACAAGCATACAGAAAAAGAGGGAAAATGTGGGCAAGAGCCTTTATTGTGGTTCCCATCCAAAGGCAGGGTAAACAGGCTAGTTGAGGGGCCGGCTAATTGGAATAATATTAGCAAGCTCTGGGGTCTAGGGGTTGTATGTATTTATCTGGTACCAGGCAGATTGGGGATAATGAGGGCAGGTCCACAGTGGCTCTGGAGAGGTTAGTTTGCATTTGAAAGGCACACTCACTGGCAGGCAAGTTGTTTACTATCTCTAAGAATTGTCTAGCCCAGGCAGGGGCAGTCCCTTCAGGGTCAGCAAGGCCCTAAATGTCAAAGCACTAGCATGCAAAAAATAAAAGCCATAGTTATTACAGAAGTATTTAAAGTCAGGAGCATAGATGAGATCACAAAGGGTTGGAGCCCTGGGAACTTTAAGTAAGAGGTCAGCAAGATGGAAAGGATCCAGCAAAGAAAACTGATAAAATGGGAAAAAAAAAAAAAAGGGCGGCTGAGAATTTGAAGGCAAACTGGTAGGATGTGTTATCCAAAAAGTCAAGTGAAGTTTCAGAAGGAGAGAAACTGTGCCAAACGCTGCTTGACAGGCCAAGTAAACAACATATGGGTACTAGTGACCTTTGCAAGAGTAATTTTTGATATAGTGCTAGGGTTCAAAGTTCAAACAAATGAGATTTAAGAGAGAATAGGAGGGAGGAAGCGGGACAAGGTAGCAGTCATTCCTTTGAGGTGTTTTGCTGTAAAGGGAACATGGATATGGAGGTGAATCTGGAGTGGGGTAACTATGTTACCAGAAGCTGAACTAGCTGGATTTGCACTGTGCTCTAGGACTGCCAGGTCCTTGACTTTGTGCAGGAAAGAATACAAGAACAAATCTGAGTGAGAGCAAAAGCAAGTTTTATTTAAGTAGAGAAAAAGAGGCCAGGACTTGGGCTTCTGGAGATAATAAGATCAGGGGTGACTCTGGTAGGGAGCCGTTGCTGCCCACTGCTCCCCTGGTTGTAAGCCGCAAAGGGCGATGCTGTGAAAGAAGTGAAAGTACACATTCTAGTGAATGCAAGTGATTGCAAGTGAGTTGCACTCTATAGACACATTATTTTATTTTATTTTTTAAGATGGAGGAAAAACTGTGTGTGTGTGTGTGATCAAAGTAACAGGAAAAAAAGGAAAGAAAAAAGAAAAAAAAAAACCCTGGAGAGATGCCTATGAGAAGATATAAGGGGCCCAAGAAGGTCTAGCCTTAGACAGATAGGATCATAGGCTGTTCATTGGTTGTAATGGGGCAGGAGAAGTACATGGGTGCACATGGGAGGATGTGGTGAGAGTGGGTGGAAGTGTTTCCACTGGCTTCTGTTTTCTCAGTGAAATGGTGATCACCTTGAAGCTGTTCTTTTAGCTGATGCTGATTTGATGCACTTAACTGGATGGGAGACAACAATCTGACTATATGAAAGTGAAAGAAACTACCCCATCTCCTTTGAAGAAAGAAATATAAATCTATAAATATAGAAACATAAACTAGAAGAGTATGATCCTGATTAAATGGCTCGTTCCATCTTGTGAACAAATGTGTGTGGGAAGAGAAAGAACTAAATGTTATAGCAGTAAACATTTTAATGCTTCTTCCAATAAGTAAAATGTTAGTTACTTCCCAAAGTATTCTAAAGGTAAAAGAGGGAGGTGGGGAGAACTGTGGATTCAGCACTTGACTGTGTTGAAAAAAGCTTAATAGCTTCCAAGGGAGTTCTTTAAGCAAGCGGTTTAGGAGGTTTAGGAGGAAGATATGTGCATGCATACACACCTTTTACACTTAACATGCTTATCCTCTCCAGTCCCTGACAGATTGCCATTTTGGGAACCACACTGCTGGGGCTGGAAGGCCTTCATTCAGGCAGATTATTCTTTTGACCTTGCCAGTCACAATGGCATGTCTCCTGCTCTTCTCTTATAAATAAAGGCAATTTATTCATCAGCTCTCAAGCAGTGCTGGGCTGCACCTATATATTTTTATTTTAACTTAATCTGCAAAGTGGGTGGGGTAGACCTCCCAGAAATGATGGGATTCTGAGCCTGATGAGAAGTCTTAGTGAGCTCCCTCCCACCACAGGTAAAAATCATCTCTGAGGGTTGCCTGCTCATCTGTGACCAAAAGCAGGGCCTGGGCACCGTGAACCGCAGTGCTGCTGGCATATTCTCCTGAAGATCTTCTGAAGGGCTGGGCCTCATCATCACAGGGCTGCAACTCACCCAAATCTCACCCAGCACAGGGTCTGTTTGCAATAGAATGGACAATGGCTTCCCTCACTGAATGAATTCCCCAACATTTCTAAGAACGTATATGCTTTTCTGATTTCCTGGGAGCATTTGTTACCTCCCTTGAGTGAACATTTGGCATCTACATCCTAGTTGGCTCACCTGGGCCTTAAAAGCCATTCAACTTCTAATTAACCCATTGACTGCCCAGGAGGCAGCCATTTTCAAGCCAAACTTTCTCACCTGGGTCATGTCTGTTCCTTCCAGAGACCAATCGTAGTCCTATCATCAGAAAATATCTGGCAGACACAAGGGTTTATTTGTAGAGAAGACCCCAATGTTATCTTTTACATTCTTCACAACTCTTTTTGTCAGGTTCCCTCTCCATTAGGAAAATATATCAGAGTTAAGGGAAAAAAGCTCCCACATTTAGAGTCTCCTGAGGTCCTGATTTAAACCCAGCCAACTCCTCTGTTTGTCCTTGCTTGCCATGGAAACAAAATCCACACTCTATGACCAGTGTTCAGGGAAGGGAGTTATTAATGTTTACCATAGGGATAGCCAGCAGCACTGCTTCCCAATTCTCCTTTTTCCTGGTGCGGATTATAGATTAATCTTTATTCAGGCACAGAAGCTCTTGATTTATGTCACTAATAAGTATGTGCCTTGTGTTGCAGCCAGTGTGAACTGCTCAGAATACATGATATGCCAGCTGTAAATTGATAACCATATGTTGTAGATCATGGGGAGCTCAGGAGGCAATGAAAATCAAATTCATACGAAATGGCCTTACCCCAACAAGCAATTCCCAGCTTGGTGGCAGGGCATTTTAGTGTAATTCAGATTACCAAGTAAGACACCTACAGCCATTTCTAGATTTCACTAAGAACACACAGACCCTCTTTTACTTTGTCATGAGTATTGCTTATGAATCAAACTATGCACTAGGAACCTTTATCTCACAAATGAAAAATTGCTCCATTATCTGTCTGCCTTATGGGGAAATAAGGTCCCTATTCATTAAGAAGTAAACTTCCAACACTATATGAATAAACTTTGACTCTATACAGAAGGTTACAGTATCTTTTTCCAGCATTTTCACAGAAAACAAAAATGTATCATTTTCATTAAGAAGCAACCAGGTCAATTGCAGATCCAGCAAAGCCCAGCCACATGGACGTTACTCTCTTCATTCAATCTCCTTTCCTAGTTCATTTGCTTTCACTAATCGAGATCTCACAGAAATATGTTGAGTTAAAGTTTTAATTTTGTTAATAGCTTCACTGGGCTGCTTTTCAGAAAACATTAGTGATAGCCCTTGAAATGGAATAAATTAATGGAAATTCACAAGAAACATTAATGAGGTTGAAATGCCTTTGCATCCATCTTAGAACCCTGGGACCCCCATGGAACTGCATTTTAGTGCAGGCAACAAAGTAATTGAACTTTTCACAATGACTATGGGCTCCAATAAGTTCATATAGAAAGGATTTTCATGATTGTTACAGTCCTCTGGGAGAGATTTTTAAGATTTGTATCAATAACTGTTTTCCCTGGAAAATGGGCATGTCAGAAACTTGGTCCTTTTACGTTGTACACTGGGACAGGAACAATCCCACTTTCCCTAAAGTTCTGGATCATAATATTAAATAGAACAAGAAAATAAAAGCATGGCACTCCACCAGGACTGTCAGCTGAGATAGAAAACCTGATTAGCAGCAAATTTGGCACCTGAGACTTCTGAAAATGGGATGAATTGCCAAAGGCATGTCTCACTGAGATAACATTGTCTTTCATTCAATTTTAGCAGAAGTATGTGTTACTTGATATGAAGCATTAATTGTTTTCGTAGGAAGTTGCAGTGTAAATATAACCTTATATGTTCCTTTGTAAGAGGCATTTTATGTAGCTGAATCTATATATCATAGTTGATTGTTTTATTAAATGCTTAAACTCTTAAAGACATTGTGCCATATTTACAAATTATCTATACTAGCAAAAGCCATATAGGACATGCTTAGATTAATTGTTGCCAGAAAGATTTTGGAGGTCTTGATATATTTTCAATTACAGTAAAAAAACAAAACAAAACAAACAAACAAAAACAACCCTCAGCATTGCTAGAAGTATTATGCCAATAACTAATTCTTATAGATAAAGATATATGATTATATAAAACTCAGCTGTCAAAATGGATGTTTGGGGTCTATAGTGACACTACTCAGGAAAGCAGAAATTTTAAATGAGAAGTTCTGGAAGACAGAAAAGGTCAAGTTGCCCATTCCTTTCACTGTTTATCACCAGGATGAGCCTCTCAAATATTTATCTTTTTCATTTCCTTATAAAGTCACAATATAAAGTTCAGGTAATTACCACATCTGATAAAGGGTAGGAACATAGTTGAGTACAACTTAAAAATTTAGCATTGAACATATTTGATACAGCATTTTTGTCATTTTTTTTAAAAAGACATAATTTTCCATCTGCAGAACCTTAAGATCTGCTAGAGATGTGTCAGGGATAGGTATGAAACAGCAAATGATTAGGGAGGCCACACAAAACACTATTGAGCCTCCTGTTTTGCACTCTAAAAGGAATAGCTCCACTTTTATTTCTCTATAATCCCAGGTTTTAAGAAAACATTCTGCTATTTAAAGGAATTTGCAAAATAACTGGGTTATTTTCATCTACTCAATATCCATATGACATTAAAGAATATTATAGAAAATTAAAACATAGAAACCTATTTATGACCTATCTTAAAATTAAAAAATGGTAACAACAAAGTATAAACATTATATGCCCTTTTGCAAATACACTCATTTTCACACACACACACACACACACACACACCAGATGATTAAATAAAAAACTAAATTATATTGAGACAGAGTTTAATTGTTAATTTTAAATTTATAAGAAGTTGCAAAAATAGTACTAAGAAGTCCTGTGTACACTTTACACAATTCCTCCAATTGTGATATCAATAGTAACATAATTATAGTACCATATCAAAACCAGAAAAATAACAGGGGTATAACTCACAGACCTTAGTCAGAGTTCTCCAGTTTTACAGGCACTTACTTGAGTGTGTGTGTGCATAAAGTTCTATGTGATTTTATCACATGTATATTTGTACAACCATTACAAAAAATAAGATACAGAACAATTTAATCACCACAAAGATTCCTCATACTCTATTTTGATAGTGACCACCCCCAGCCTTGTCTCTAACCCCTGGTAACCACTAAATCAGTTCTCTATTCCCATCTCGGTAATGTGATCATTTCAAGAATGTTATACGTAAGGAATAAAAGCATGTAGCTTTTGTTTTGCTTTTTTTTTTTTTTTCCCCACTCACATAATTCCCTTGAGTTCCATCCAAATTGTGTTTACAAAGTGTCCCTTTTCATTGTTGAATAGTATTTTGTGGCTGTGGCACAGTTTGTTTTGCCACTCATACACTGAAGGACATGGGGGTTACTTCCAAATCCATAGTCTGTTACAGATAAAGATTCTGAGATTATTCACGTACACATTTTTTGTGGACATACATTTTCATTTCTGTGGGATAAATTCTCAGAAATCTGATTTCTGAGTCATACTATATGTTTAGTTTTTAAAGAAAATGTCAAACTACTTGTCAAAATGGTAGTAGTAGTTTATATTCCCATCAGTGAGGCATGGGAGAACCAGTTTCTCTGCATCCTCACCAGAATTTGGGATTGTCACTATTGTGTTGGCTGTTCAAGAAGATGTATGGATATCTCATCTTGGCTTTAGTTTGCATTTTCCTAATGATTAATGATGTTGAACATATTTTCATGTGCTTTTTTATCATCTGGATATTCTCTTTGGTGAAGTGTATGTTAATATCTTTTGCCCATTTTCTAACTGGAGTGCTTGGTTTTTCTATTGAAAAGTTTT
Source organism: Noctilio leporinus (assembly GCA_004026585.1). Taxonomy (NCBI): domain Eukaryota; kingdom Metazoa; phylum Chordata; class Mammalia; order Chiroptera; family Noctilionidae; genus Noctilio; species Noctilio leporinus. The sequence goes on from PVIW01010753.1 coordinate 21,448, forward strand.
GAGTATTCTTTATATATTCCATATACAAGTTTTATGACAGACAGTGGTTTGTGAATGTTTTTCTCAGGTCTATAGCTTGTCTTTTTATCTTCTTAACAAGGTTTTTCACTGCACAGAAGTTTTCATTTTGATGTTTTCTTCACCATTGCACCTAAAGAACCTAGCACAGTGGCTGGTACAGGAAGGCAATCTGGAAATATCTGGTGAAAAGACTGAGAAAGAGGAAGAAGGAAGAGTAAGGGGAATGACCATGAGGGAGAGAGAAGGAGAGAGCAGGGAAGAATAAAGAAAACCAAACCACCTATTCCTAGAAACAGTGCCCAGGGATCACAGCACCACCCAAACTCCACACAAAGCACCTTTTTTATAAGTCCATGCAGAATTGCTCCCCATCTGAGGCCATAGGCCTCAGAGGTTTGTCTCTTTCTCCATGTAAACTTTGAGGATACAACTACCAAAATTGTGCTTGTGGCATTTCCAAGCCCTTTCATCAAATCATTTTTGTTTGAGATAGAAAGTACAGGACATGCACCCTTTTACAGCAAACCTGGTGTCTCTGAGACTCTGGGAAAGAAAACAAGATGAATAGATACATCTTGAGTTTTCACCAAGAGAGTCATCCTGAGGCCTAAGGGAAGTTCTTATTAGAAAATGTCAGGCAGCATAGAGATGAAGTGATTTACTGTATGTGAAAAAGTGCTGAGGAAATCCTCATCAGGAGCCTTCACAAAGATAATTTAGAATTAGAAGATAAACAAATACATATTCCAAGGGGAAATAATTTTATAGTATCTGTTAAAATTAATTTGCTATTGCACTTTGATCATGGGTCAGGTAGGCCACTTTCCAGGAAGACCTGCTCTAGATAAAGTGTGGGCCTGCATATATGCAAGAGGAGGAGACCTTGATCATGGGAGTGCTATACTTCCACTTTGTCTTGATCAATTTGTAGGACTCAGGGTTGAAAAATGGAATTCATTTTCTCACCTTATAAATATTGAAATACAGTTTTTAACAGAATCTGAGAGCTCTTTTCCCTTTTATTCCTCTCCAACTAGCCTGTGTGTTTCTACATTAAATACTGTCCCTGATCTCCCCTATGATGATCAGGTAAAGTTCTGATGTGGGTACACAGTTCACACACACACAAAAAGCTTGTAGGAAAAAGGAGGTGGGTTTAAAGGTTAGAGAACCTTACAAAAATAGGATAGGAATCTGAGCATGTTACTCTGAGGTGCTAAAGGAGAATTTGGGGCCAAAAGAAACTAAAAGTGAGGCTGAAGGAGTCATAATACAATGGGCTATAGGGAGATGTGAACTTTAACAACTTTACCTGTTTCATTTTATTGAGAACTACATTTTATTGATAATGCTGTTACAATTGTCCCAATTTTCTTTTCCTTTAGTTCCCTTCACCCAGTATCTCACTTCCCTCCTGCAATCCCACCTCCCTTAGTTCACATCTATGAGTTATGTTCCCTGATTTTACCCTTTCCAATATTATTCTTAACAGTCCCCTGTCTATCTTATACCCACCAATTATGTTTCCTAATTCCTGCACTATTTTCCCATTTCTCCCTTTTCTGCCTCCCAGCTGATAACCCTTCTAATGATTCCCATACATATAATTCAGTTCCTATTCTGGTTGTTTGCTTAGTTTGTATATATATATATATAATATATATATTAGGTTCTGTTAATAGCTGTGGGTTTGTTGTGTTTTTATTATTTTTATTTTTTTAAAGATTTTATTTATTATTTTTAGAGAGAGGTGTAGGGAGAGAGACAGAGAGGGAGAAAGACATCAATGTATGGTTGCCTTTCACCTATCTCCAGCTACAGATCTGGCTGGAGAGCTGGCTTGCAACGTGGTTATGTGCCCTGGCTGGGGAATTGAACCAGCAACCTTTTGTTGTCTTTTTAATGTTCATGATTTTGATCTTCTTTTTCTTAAGTAAATCCCTTTAACATTTCATATAATATGGCTTACTGATGACAAACTTCTTTAGCTTTCCCTTGTCTGGGAAGCACTTTATCTGCCCTTCTATTCTAAACAATACCTTTATTAAATAGAGTAATCTTGGTTGTAGGACCTTACTTTTCATCACTTTGAATGTTTCTTGTCAGTTCCTTCTTGCCTGCAAAGTTTCTTTTGAGAAATCAGCTGATAGTCTTATAGGAACCCCTTTGTAGGTAGCTCTCTTCTCTTGCTTCACTTAAGATTCTCTCTTTATCTTTAATCTTTGTCATTTTAATTATGATGTGTCTCTTTGGGTCTAGCTTGTATGTCTTGTATGTCTATTTCCTTCATCAAATTCGAGGGCTATCCCTTCATTATTTTTTCACATAATTTTTTAATTTCTTGCTGCTCCTCTTCTCCTTCTGACAGCCCTGATTTGGGTGCTGGCATGTTTAAAGTTATCCCAGAGGTTCCTAAGTCTCTCCTCATTTTTAAAAATTCTTGTTTCTTCATTTTGTACTGGTTGACTGTTTGTTTTTTCCTTATATTCCAAAACATTGATTTGAACCCTAGTTTCCTTCCCTTCACCATTGGTTTTGTGTGAATTTTTCTTCATTTCACTTAGCATAGCCTTCACTTATTCCCTTAGGTATTTGCCATGCTCAAGCATGGCTCTCAAGTCTGTAAGTATTGTTATCACCAGTGTTTTGAACTCTGCATCTATTAGGTTGACTATCTCCTTGTCACTTAGTTCTCCCAATAGAACCTTGACTTGCTCCCTTTTTTGGGCCATACTTCTTTGTCTCCTCAACTCAACAGGCTCCTGTGTTTGCCTCTGTGTCCTAGGTAAAATTGTTGCACCTGTTACATTGTATTGGTGGGAGCCTTGGGTATTTGTCAGTACAGGGTGACCCATTTCACCACACAGTGGTGCTGAATGCGGAGGAGGGGTCTGAGAGGCAACAATGCTGCTTGCTCAGCACTTGGCTTTTTTCCAGGCACTTCCCCCACTTCCTGTGTATAAGACTGGTAGCTGTTGCCCCAGTTGTGGTTCCCAGGGTAGATATGATTGTCTATGTTCTAAGATTTTAAGAAGCCTTCTAAGCAAGCAGACTGTGCTAAGGCAAGCAGTTTCTCCTGCTGCCCCAATCCCCACTGGTTTTCACAGTCAGAAAAAATGAGGCTTTATTTTCCCAATCACTGGAACCATGAGCTGCATGGTCTGATCTGGAGCTGAGATTGCTCCAGGTATCTCTCCCAAATTTTATAATGTGTGACTGCACCTTCTGCTAACTGACCACAGCCACTACATTATTATTGCTGCTGCTGCTGCTGCTGCTGCCATACCCATTCTCTCTGCCCTGGCTCCACCCCTCCTACCTGTCTGGATGAGTAGTACTTCTTTATACCTTTGTTTGTTGGACTTCCATGCAATTCTCTTTTCTGGTAGTTCTGGTTGTTTTTAGCTTTGATGTAGCTGTATTTCTTCTTAGTTGTGGAGGGATATATAGCGTGTCTTAGCTGAAAGCTCAAGGAGACTTTTTAAGAAAAAGGAAAGAAAATTATGAATAATAAAGTGGCAATAACTATATACTTATCAATAATTATTTTAAATGTAAATGGATAAATATCCCAATCAAATGATATAGGGTAGCCAAATGAGAAAGTGAAAAATACCCATAAAATTATGCCTATAAGAGACCCACTCAAATGGAAAGACATACACAGACTAAAAGTAGAGATGGTAAAAGAGATTTCATGCAAATGAAAATAAGAGCTAGGATGTAATACTTATATCAGACAAAAATAGACTTTAAAATAAAGGCTATACCCTGGCTGGTGTGGCTCAATAGATTAAGCATTGGCCTGTAAAACCAAGAGTCATTGGTTCAATTTTCAGTCAGGGCACATACCTGGGTTGTAGGCCCAGTCTCCAGACAGTTCTTTAGCTCTGGAGGTACATGAAAAACAACCATACGTTGATGTTTCTCTCCCTTTCTTCCTCTCTCCCTTCTCCTCTCTTTAAAAATAATAAATAAAATCTTTTAAAAGTGGTAATGAAAATAAATATTTAATAAATAAAGAAATAAAGGCTATGACAAGAGATAAGGACCCAGAAATTCCAGTTCTGTATATTTATCCTAAAAAACCCAAGGCATCAATTCAAACGACACATGCACCCTTATGTTCACTGCAGCATTATTTGCAACAGCCCAGATATGGAAGCAATCCAAGTATCCATCAATAGACTAACAGATAAAGAAGATGTGGTAAATATATACAATGGAATATCACTTGGCCACAAAAAAGAATTACATGTTGATCTTAACAGTAATATCTAGATGAGTATTTGCCCCCAAACTGGATAGTATGGATTTTTGGGCTGAATTGTGCTTCTTTTCTTTCTTTTTTTTTTTTTTTTAATTTTATTGTTGTTGTATTACATCCATCCTCTTTTTGCTCCCCTCTGTCCCCCTCCCCATGAATTGTGCTTCTTATCCCTGCTCTGATCATATGCTGAAGTCCTAATCCCCAAGTACATTGGAATATGACAATATTTGGGGATAAAAACTTTAAAGAAGTAATTAAGAATAACCAAATGGAGCCCTGGCTGGTGGCTTAGTGGCTAGGCACCAGCCTGTGAACCCAAAGGTCTCTGGTTAAATTCCCTAGCCAGGGCACATAACCAGGTTGCAAGCCAGGTCTTCAGCTAGGTCAGTAGCTGGAGGTAGGTGGCAGATGAAAGGCAACCATACATTAATGTTTATCTGTCTCTCTCTCTTCCTCTCTCTCTGGAAAATAATAAATAAAATATTTTAAAAAAATAACCAACTGAAGACTGGATTCAGAGAAGTTTTATAATAAGGATTACAGAAGAAGCCACATTGAGGATTGTAGGAAGGGTTGAGATGAGAAAGAGATAGCCCCATTTCCACAGGCAGCAGCTGAGGTTCTGAAGGGATACCTCAGGTTCAGGGAGTTACCTCTGAGAAGCATGGGGTGTAAACTCAAAGCTGAGCTTCCCAGCCAAGAGCACCAGGGCCAGGAAGAAATGTCCACACAACATTTTGCTATGAAAAGCAGTGGGGTTTCTGTCTCCCAGAGACAGGAGTCTGCTAGAGACACAGCCATGCTCTTAAAGGCCAGAGCACAAAATTTCTTTTGAAGCCACTCATCCTGAGCTCCAGCAGAAGGAATGCAAAGTGGATTGGTCACATGTGGAGAGTCTGGAATTTGTGGCTCTGAGAAGAGAGCTGAGGAGTCAGCCATCAGCACCCTTGTGTTGAGTTACTGTCCAATAATACCACATACAATATCATTCTTGGGTGGAGCATTCTCCTCTATGTGGCATCAGGCTGAGGGAAAGCAATAGTGTCACCCTTTAAACTTACTCTTGCCCTACCCTGTGGAGCTTATGCTCTGGTAAGTAATACAGCCAGAGGTTCTTTCAGGTAAAGAGCACCCAGCAGGTGGAGGCAGGTAGAGGCAGATCTTGTGTTGCCTTGGGATTTTTGCTGACATGCCCCCAGTCCAGGTGCTGGTAAAAGCCAGCCTTGGTGTGCAGCTTGGCCCTTCCTACGTGCACCTAGGCCCAGCAGAGACGGCCACAAACAGGATTTCTTGTAACTCAAACCAGGTTTCCGAGAACCAGTCATGAGTGGCACTTTACATTGTCTTGCACAGAGTCTCTCCAAAAAGGCCCAGAATACACCCAGTGGCCAGTTTCAGACATCAAAACTAGTTCCAAGAAACTTTACAAGCAGCATTTCCAAACAGAGATCTCAGCAGACAGCAAAACCGGCTGAGGTTGGTTTTGCTTCATGTGGTCAGCACCTACATAGCAACTCATATATCATGGTTGGGGTTGAGCCTCACAGTCAGGCAGCCTAAGGTTGATTTCACACATGAATGGTTCAAAAGCAATCATGACTCAGTTATAATATGAGGACCTACAAAACCTACACAAGGAACATTCCCATAGCACCCAGTTCAGGTGATCAAGGAGACTGCACTACTAGCCTTCACAGGGTGCGTACAACATAAAGCCACCCCATGAAGACTGGGAGTCAGAACAGATATAGATAACATATAGAATCAAACACAAAGAGGCACACAAAATTGAGAGATCAAGTAACAGGCCCCAAGTAAAAAAAAAAAACAGGAGAAATTTCGAGAAAAAAAAAAAGCTAAATGAAATGGGGGTAAGCAATTTATTAAATACAGGGTTCAAAGTAATGGTTATAAAAATGCTCAACATTATGAAAAAGGACATAAAACCATAAAAAAGGGCCAATCATAAATGGGGAATAAAGTATCTGAAATGAAGAATACACTGGAAAGAATAAACAGTAGCTTGGATGAAGCATAGGATTGAATCAGTGATTTGGAAGGGAGTGTAAAAAAAAGAGCAGAAAAAAAATAATAATGAAATAAGAAAAATAGGATATTTTAAGGGACTTTTGGGACTATGTGAGCATAATAATGCTTGCATCATAGGAGTTCCAGAAAGAGAAGAGAGAGAGCAAGAGATTGAGAACCTATTTGAAGAAATAATGACTGAAAACTTCCCTAAATAAAAAAGACACATAAGCCGTGAAGTGCAGAGAGTCCCCAACAAGATGAACCCAAAGAGGCCCACTGTAAGACACATAATAAATAAAGTGCTGAAAGTTAAAGGTAAAGAGAGACTTCAAAACTGCAAGAGAAAAACAGTTAATTAGCTATAAGGAAGCCCCCACAAGGTTGTTACCTGATTTCTCAAAAGATACATTTCAGGCCAGAAGGGATTGGCATGAAATATTCAAAGAGATGGAGAACAAGGACTACAACCAGACTGTTTTACCCAACAAGGCTATCATTTAAAATTGAAGTAGAAATAAAGAGCTTCCCATACAAAGAATAATACTAAAGGATTTTATTACCACCAAACCAGTATTATAAGAAACATTAAAGGGCCTGCTTTAAGGAAAAAAAGAAAGAAAAAGAGATGAACATAGTTAAAAGAATAAAATGGCTTAGATATGTACTTATCAATAATCACTTTAAATGTAAATGGCTTAAATGCCTCACTCAAAAAGACATAGAATAGCTGAATGGATAAGAAAACATTATAAAGGGAGAACCTCCAAAACTGAATTATCTTCTGGAGTGTGGATGCTTTGTGGTAGAGGCTTGCCCTGCTAAGTGAGTATTCTAGAAACCCATCTGTATCAGTGTACTAGCTGGTAGTGTTATGAGAGGCTGTGTTTTGGCACCTCTAAGTTCATCACAGCATTATTTACAGTATCCAAAATTTGGAAGCAGCCCAAGTGCCCATCAGTAGGTGAGTAGATAAAACAAATATGGCACACTTACACAATAGAATACCATTCAGCCATAAAAAAGAAATGCTACCCTTTGTGACAACATGAATGGACCAGGAGAACACTATGCTAAGTGAAATAAGGCAGTCGGAGAAAGATAAATACTATATGATTTCACTTCTATATGGAATCTAGTGAACAAAATGAAATAACAAGCAACATAGAGGCATACTTATTAGATAGAGAGCAGGCTGATGGCTGTTGGTGTGGGGGTTGGGTGGGAGAGTTGAAAGAAATAGACTAAAATAGAAAAAGAGAAGAAAACTCATGAACACTGACAACAGTATGATGATTGTTGGGGGTGGGGTGGAGGAGGTTATAAGGAATAAATGGTGTACAGAGACTTCACTTTGGGTGGTGAACACACAATACAGTGTACAGATGATGTGCTATAGAATTGTGCACCTGAAACCTGTATAATTTTGTTAATTCAATTTAAAAAAGAAAAATTAAAAATTAAGTTAAATGAGCCTGTTAGTGTGGGTCCTAATCTAGTCTGACTGGTATCCTTATAAGAAAAGGCAATAAGGACACACAGAAACACCAGTAGTGCATGTACACTGAAGGTGACTGTGTGAAGACCATCTATAAACCAATGATAGGATTCAGGAGAAACCAATCCTGTCATTACCTTGATCTCAGCCTTTCAGCCTCTACAATTTCAGAAAAATAAAATTCTCTTACTTAGTCCAAAAAATAAAAAAATAATAAATAATAATGAAATTTGAAACAATATGAATGGACAAAGAGAGTATTATGCTAAGTGAAATAAGAACAAAGAAAAACATCACATTTTTCTACTTACATGTGGAGTCTAAAAATAATAATAAATGAACAAGTAAAAGAAACAAACTTATAGATACAAAGGATATTTTGATGGTTGTCGGATATGGGAAGGGGTTATAAAAGAGGAAGGGATTACTGCATGCAAATTGTCAGTTATGGGGATGTAAAAAACAGCATAGGGAATGTAGTCAATAATATTGTAATAATTTTGTATAGTGTCAGATGGTTTCTAGACTTATTGGGGTGATCACTTTGTCAGTTATATAAATGACTAATCACTATGTTATGCACCTAAAACTAATATATTATTGTATGTCAACTGTAATTGAAAACATTTTTTAATATACTTTAAGAAAATTTCTCTCACTGATTACAGACCACCCCAAACTCCTAGCCACAATAATAATAAAATAACTATAATGAAATTAGTCCTTTACATTTGTGTAGCATTTTATAATTTACTGGTATTTGTCTCTTCATTATCTTATTAAATCCTTATAAAGAATTCATAAGTTAGGTAGTAACTATATAATGGATTAAAATGCTACTTTTAACCATGAAGCTATGTATCTTTTGCTATTCTCATTTTTACTTTGGCTTCAACATTAAAAGGGGTTCAATTATACTGAAAAGATATTATATAAGGTAAAAATGGTTGACAATGCTTCAAAAATGTTCCAGAACAATTAGATAAGGAAGGAGAGCTTTGTAGTTGTCATTTTTGTCACAATATTTAAGTTCAAAGCCAAAAACTTGTTTGATTTCAAAGCTATTTAAAATCTTCAAAGAAAATTATTTTCTGCTTTTTTTAAAAGTCCACTTTTTAAAATCAGCCACCAACTCTAAGGAATTTTATAGAAACTTTAAAAACAGTTGGACATCTGAGGTCACTCAGTTTATAAGCAAGGCATGACTTGGAGTAAGCTGCTTTATGGGGCTGGAGATAGAAACAGAGAAGAAGAGCAGGGTTTACAACTACACTGGTGTGAGACAGCCCTTCCCAGGTCTGCCAACCCCCAGGGCTAGAGCTCTAAAGCTCTCCCTAAGGGGCCCAAGTAGGTTCAAGTTTACTCCACTTTGTTTTATTTTATAGGTGTCCTACAATAGGAGAAGACACATTTGCTAAAATATATGAGGCTACTTCTTATAAAGGACTTTAATAACTTTTCCTCAGCATGAAAAATTAAAGTTAAAAGACCAATTTAGTCATTTTTCTTTCCGAGTCTAATGCATTTGTAAAATAATTTCAGGGTTGTGAGTTTATGGTCATTTATACAGGTCAGCAAAAACAGTTAGCTTAAAAAGCATCCTATTGTTTTATTCATCCAAATACCTGAGGTCAGTTGGTGATTTTCATCCCCTTGACCACCACACAACCTGCTTCTACCCTAGACAAGACCACTGTATACCATAGCCAAAGACATCTCTGCATTGAGATCTCACACATGGTGATGGGAATATATAAGTTATAAGTAAAAGCTACTTCTACTATAAAATAGCATTTCAAATTTATTTATATTTGATGTTTGCTAAGAGTAGAAAATGGGAATTTGGTAATAGGGAATGGAAAAATAGAAATATACTACGGTTTTAAGAAACATTTGCAATAGCAAAGTTGGGGAGTAATTATTCTCTTTGGGGTATAATACGTGAAATGCCAGCCTGTACCCATGAGAGAGAGAGAGTGTGTGTATATGTGTGTGTGTGTGTGTGTGTGTGTGTGTGTGTGTTGATGTTGAGGGTATAGTCTAGGAAAATTTAGCTAACTCTTTTATTTGATTAACCTTCACAATCAACTGATTAATTGCAAATGATCTGTTGAGAGTCTCTGAGCAAAATATTTGCCATTAATTACATACTTAACATTTACTAAAACTCTTCACCCAGTTGTAATAATTTTAGAATGATAAACAGCTGAATTTTTACTGCATGGATAAAATAATGGTCATAAGTCTCCTTGTGGACTCCAGACACTGGACACAATGCCATTTAACTGGACCACCCCATCACAGCAGATGCCCCTGCACCCCATGCCCTGGTCATATTTAGCTTAGACTTGGTTCAGAAATGGCATTTTCACAGACTAGATTCCAAAAGTCTTCCAAACCTTAAGAACATTCTTAATCCAACAGAGGCCACTATGCATACAACAGGCCCCAGCTGGAGAGGGCCAGGAAGAGTCTGACAAATATAGATGAGGTTAATAAGTTACATAAGCAATCAACATTTTGCAGTGCATATTCAAGCTAGACCCCTGAATAAATCAATTGGAATATTGGGGAAATGCATAGGCATACATAAATCATGAGGGCTTTAAGACAAGGAAGAGGCCAGTCCCAAGTTAATCTATTATGGGGCCTGTGGTTCTTGAGGCACCTAGAAAAATAGAACTTAGATGGAACCACAGCCATAACTCTGGACCTATGGACCCATGGACCCTGAGGCCACAGAACCATGGCTCTGAGGAATCAGATTGAAATCCTTTCGAGAGGTCTTCTCTAATATTCCTTCTGTCTCTGCATTGTGAAAAATTTACACAGTACTTTCTGATTATTAAAGACAGTTCTTAAATATGTTAACATTAAAAAAAGAGCAATATCTAAATGAACAGCATAAGCCTTTCCCCTATATTTTCCCATAAACATAGAACCAAGACTCAATTGAAGCACATGATTTTTTGCCTAATGGCTATCAAAAGTCAAACCAGATGATAACAACCAAACACTTTTTAATCTTTGTATCTTGGAGGCAATAAAACAAAAAGATTCTGAGTGCTCATGGCTTTTAAGAAAACTTATTTTCACAGTCTTTGTAATATTACTTTCATGTCTAATCAATATCACCATGATAAACAACTACTACATATACCATCTCTTCTAATCTTCAAACAGCTGGATAAGGCGGTAATAATATATTTCTTCTGTCACAGATGCCCATTGTGAGGCATCGAGGAGTAGAGTTTTTTGCCTGGGGCCTCAGCTGGAAAGGATAGGAGCTAGACACTAAGCTAAGACCATGTGACCTTCTCCTAACAACTTTTGCCTCCTGGTTCACAGTCTGATTTTCCAAATTCAGAACTATCTTCTGAGCCTTGAAATCTTTAACACATACAATCAAACATTGGTTAAAGCAAATCTGATAGCAAAGCTAATGTTCACCCACAATGCATGTTCTGTTATATTGTAATTTTCAACAAATGAGAGCCATAACTTTCCAGTACACTTACAATGCTTGGATAATAAATGATGGAACTTCAAGAGCACTTGCAAAGAGCCTACTTGTACCACATACTGTTCCAAAGTCTGGGGTTGCAAAGGTGATTTTGTCCTTACCCTTGAAGAACATAGCTAGGGAGATGGTGGCTGGACCAATGATATCAACACAACATAACAGGTGCTATGGTAGTGGTTTGCACAAGGTGCCCAGGGTCACAGAAGGAGGCACCAAAGCAACTGATGAGAGGGGGGCATTCAGGAGTTGTTCTGAGAAGGTAACATCTAAATTGAACATTGGAGTATAGCAGAAAAAGGTCAGGGGAGGAAGTAGAAAGGGGTTGCGTGGGTGAATAAGGAGGTTATAGATTAAGGAAACACCGCAAACAGAAGGACCTAGCAGGAAACAGCACAGTATTTTCTGGGAATGTTGAATATATCAATGTTGCTGGAGTTTAAAGTGTTTTCAGGTGTCATCCTGTGTGCTGTTTCCTTAGAAGAGCCTTTCCAGACCACCAAGCCATCTAAAGTTGGTTCTTCTTCTATTTGATCTCATAGCATCAGTTTCTATTATTTGCCATGAGGTGCACATCTCTTTGTGTTGTATCTGGTGCACTTCTCTCTCATTGTGCTGTGAAACATATACAGGTCACTTTGGGGCACCAGTGGAGTCCCATGCCTGCCCTAGTGTGAGCACACTGCAACCACTAAGTACTGGGCAGCTCTGTGGCTGGACATGCATTTGAAAAGGTTGGCAGGTAAAAATGCTTCCTTCCTGAGAGTTTAGCATAAACACAGACAGACAGGTTGATGTTAACAGCACACAGTCAGGGCAACGGGAGCAGGGAGTACAACTGGTGGAGAACAATGCTGGAAGTTCCATCCTAGGTCCTCTAAAGCTGGGCTGGGAAGGCTGGTCATACCTAAGGTGGTGGGACACCTGAATGTTCAGCCATGTGTAAAGTAGCACTAATTGAGGTCTCAGCCCAGATAGGGCCCTGAGTTAAGACCCTACATAGAACACAGTTAAGAGCTGCACAGAATAACCTCTTCCTTTAATGAGCTTATGTCTATGGAGAATAACTGAAAATCAGGTATCAGTATAGCACTGAATGTTGAATTCCAAACTCAAGGATTATTTTATCTTGACTTGAATGCTAATAAAATGGCTGTCTTTGTGGAAAGCAAACCTTGAACACACATAATTTTGCTCCAAAATGAATGAAAATTTTAATCTGGAGAGATTTATAAAACTGTCACGTGAGTGATGGAGTGGTGTGGAGGAACCTGCCTTGTCCACATGGGGAAGCTCTGAAGTCCTGGTTGCACACACTGCATGTGACTCTGGGCAAGGGCTGTCACCTGAACTTTCAGGCCTTTGTAGATCAATATGAGCCTTTGTATAATAAAAAGTTTTCTTGTGCTCAGGGTTTCCTAGCATTGTACTCTTAGGGTTGCAATATTTTCAATAAACATCATAATCTGAGATTACATCACTTGATAATATGATAAATTGTTTATTGTCTGTAACCCTGCTGAAGTACAATGTGATCATAGAAGCGGTACTCTTGTATTGGAGCTCATTTTTCCTTTTATTAAACACTGAATTCTACATCCTTATGTTCTTAGCCATCTCTTAAAATCATTGGTAAAATGCAGTTAGTTGATATGCAGAAACACAAATCTGAGCTTATAAAATAATTCATTTTTAAAGTCCTGAAATAACTCTAAAATGAAATTTAAAATTGCCATCTAATAACTAAGAAAGGTGAGCCCCAAGGCCTGATCTTTCTAAATATCTCTTCTCTCACCAACATAGACATTTTAGATGCACGAGCATGATCCACTATAAATTTCATGGGGCTGAAGCTTTCCTCTGTGTCCCTGAGCTGGTCCCTCCTTGCCTCTGCTCCCAAGACCCTGCTCCATTATCATTCCACTCTCCCTCCTGATGGATCTTCATCTTCTGTCTGCTGAATAGTTCCTGCCACTCAATCTATAAACATTTTCAACTCTCACTTTTTGAATATACTGCATTTCATCAATTCTAAGATTTACATTTTTCACATTTGACATCTCTAAAATCAGAATGTTTCTTACAATAAAGGTCTTTTACAATTGTACTGAAAGTTTTTCTTTTTTTTCTTGTAACATAAAATGATGGTGTGTCTTAACTGCTGATAACATCTTAGATCAGACACAATGCAAAGCAAAGGCGCTCTTTGTCCCTTCCCTCATCCACCACCAAACCACCTGTCTTGGGGTAGGCTCTTAGAGGTTGTCAGAAAGACAGGACTATGTTGGATATGTTAGTTAATCAAGATTTAGTCTAAGCCATCACAAATGGAGAGGAAACAGTCTCAGCAGTGCCCTGGCCAGCAGAACTGGAAGGTCTTGGCTCATTGGTGAACAGCAGGAGCTCTAATGATTCAACACAGTGCTGATAACCCAGGAGCAACTCTGGTGCCAGCTCATGACTCAGCTGCCCCATCTTTGCATCTGCAAAGTCAGCCTCACATCAAGCTCTCTAAAAATAAAGATCAGCCCTGGCTAGTGACACAGTGAATAATGTGCCAGCCTTTGAACCCAGAGGTCACTGGTTTAATCCCCCAGCCTTGCATGTAATCAGGTTGCAAGCCAGGTCTCCAGCCAGATCCATAGCTGCCTCCAGCTATGGATCTCTCTGCCTCTCTCCCTACCCTTCTCTCTAAAAATAATAAATAAAATCTTTAAAAGTAAAAATAAATAAAAGATCAAATTGGTTTGGCCATTCATGACCTTGCCATCAGCAAAATTCTTTTTCTGGGCTATTGACAGCTTGCATGGAATAGACACCAAGTCATTTCAGATCAAATCATGTGTGGTCAGAGGTGAGACAGGATATGATGACTTACAGGTAAAGAAGAGCTTAGTAGAGGCTATGGCTTGGGAGGTATTTAGAACTTAATAAATTTATCTTCACATCTTCATATTTTTCAGATTCTCTTTTAATTCTAAGTTTTTCAAAGAGTGGTCTAAACTTGCTGCTCCCACCTTCATCCTTTAACCCAGTTCAATCAGCCCTCTGAAGAACCTGCTCTGGCTGTACACATTCTCAGCATGGCTTTATGTTTGATGACTCCAGCTAACAGTCTATAGTCTCTGCCTGACCAATGTTGGGGCTGCAGCTGAAGAATGGTAATCTTGTTCATGCCCTTCCCTGACCCCCTACATCAGACCATTCATTCATCTTCTAGGTGCTTCAAGAATTGACTGCTAAAAACTCAAAGCCTTTTAGCTAATGGGAGCCCACAGGCTCAAGAATCTCCATCTCAGGCTGTTTCTAGGGAACCAACAAGAATACCTTGTGCCTTTCAAATCTCTGCTCCCTTGAGTTTCTTATTACAACATTCTCCTCTTGTTTCTCCATCCTTTAATTCTTAGTGTTTCCTGGAGTGGCAAACTCAGTTCTTCTCTATCCCATTGCACAGGTAACACCTGGCTGATGGGGGTGCCTCAGTGCTGTCAGCTAGTTATACTGCAGAATGTCCTGTGGGGTCAGATTGAAGTCAGATGCCAACTAAAACCACGTCTTCGCTTAGCTTCTTCTCCATTTCAATCCTTTGCTCATCACATCTTTATAGGTTTTTCTTTTCTTTCCTTTTTCTTTTTTTTTTTAGAGACCAGAACATTTATTGTGCTACTAATCAATGAAATCCTTAAGATGAACTGGATGCCACCACAGCTGCCCTCTTGGGTTTAGGAGTTGTTCCTTCACAGAATCCGTGTCTGAATCTGCATACACGATTTTTAGGTGCCTTAGGTGCCTCATGTGACCCGTCCCAGTGGTGTTTCAGCATTTGGCCTTGGCATTCCAGTTATACTTCCTCTTGCACTTGGCAGGGTGCCGCACTTGCCACAGGTGGACTTCAGCAGGTGGTAGGCCTTGGAGCCACAGCGGTGGCACAGCGTGTGTCTTGTTGCGGCGCTTGCCAATGATGATGGCCCCTTCGTCACCTTGCTGCTGCCACTGAAAACCTTAAGAGCACTTTCTCAATAAATCATCTGCTCAAGAATCTCCATCTCAGGCTGTTTCTAGGGAACCAACAAGAATACCTTGTGCCTTGCAAATCTCTGCTCCCTTGAGTTTCTTATTACAACATTCTCCTCTTGTTTCCCATCCTTTAATTCTTAGTGTTTCCTGGAGTGGCAAACTCAGTTCTTCTCTATCCCATTGCATAGCAGTGGTTCCCAAACCAGCAGATGTAAACCCCTTTCATAGCAAGTATTCCATAATGCCCTCATTACTATCCTGAAGCGGTATAATAGGATTGCCTTCCATAAGTCTCATTAGCTAAAAATTGTAACTACGCAAGGGGGGACCCAAAATAAACCTGGTATTATCTTATGGAGGGCAACCCCTTGTACTATAGGCTTCCCCCAGTAGGGTTAGTATTCTAGAAACCCAACTGTATCAGTAGCATTGTTGTGATAGGCTGTGCTCAGCATAAATGATTTTTTTAAGGCTCTTTCAACTAGTTTGCCCACTTCATGATGGGTGACTTATCAGTGCACCTGCCCACACTACACTAAGTGTTCAGCAGTTCATGACCCAAAACAGCATGACTTCCATGCTCCATCCTCCCTATCCAATCCCACTCCAAGTGAATTTTTTGTTTGTTTGTTTCCCTGGATGAAAAACGTCATTAAAGGGAAATGTTTTGTCAATGCGCAAGAGGTGAAACAAAAGAATAGCAGAAGCACTAAAAGACATCAACATCAATGAATTCAAAAACTGTTTTGAGCCCTGAACTAAAAGTCTTAATAGATATATTACATTAAATGGAGAATACTTTGAAGGTAACTGAAGTTTAAACATGTGAGAATAAATACACCATCTTTTATAAATAAACTCTGGGTTTTTTGGAGTCCCTCCTCATTATATGTTTACATGTGTATGTATGTATATGTAAATATCTAATAAAATTGAAATGTAAACATATGACCTTAAACTGTAATTTATCATTTTGCTTTAAAATACAAAAAAATACTTTTAAATATGAAAGAGCAAAATGTAAATTAGAAAGAAGCATGGTTAGGACTGAAGGACGTGGACTCTGAAATCAGACTGCCAGGGTTTCAGTTTCACAGGATTTCACATAATAAATAGCCTGTGGCTTTGTGCAAGTTACTTCACCTCTCTGTATCTTGAATTCCTATTTACCTACTTGATGGCACTGTTATAAAATTTTTTTAATTTAAAAATTCATGTGTAAGCACAGGACCTGGCATATGTGAGTTTTAACTTATATTTTTCACACAATAAATCCTATTTTCTTTTGTTCTAGCACAGGAGTTGACCATCTCCTTTTTATTTTTGCAGCAGGCCACATAGTAAATAATTTAGGCATAGTAAATAACTCAGGCTCTATTATATATGTTTCTCCTTTTTTGTTTTTACATTTCTTGAAAAATGTGAAAACTTAGCTTGTGGGCTTTAGTTTGCCAACTCTGTTTCAGTTAAAGACCACAGTCAGTTTAACAGGTAGCATTAAGGAAAATTTCCCATTTGCATGACTTTTGTTTTTTTGTTGGTGGTTTTTGTTTGTTTTTTTTTTTAAGATTTTACTTATTACTTACAGAGGGAGAGGAAGAGAGAGATACATCAATATATAGGTTGCCTTTCACCTGCCTCCAGCCACAGACCTGGCTGGAAACCTGGCTTGCAGCCTGGTTATGTGCCCTGGCTGGGGAATGGAACAATCAACCTTTGGGTCACTTATCCACTGTGCTACCAGCCAGGGCCACTTTTGTTTTTTTTTTTTTTAAAGCTGTAAAACATTTAAACATAAAGAAAAGCATGGAGAGTAATATAATAGTCATGTACCTTTCGCCTGGCTATAAAATGGTTAAATTTTGCATACTTAAGTTTTCCTCTTTTCCTGCCTACACATAGCAACTATCAGAAGTTATTGGGTATCCTTCTCACCTCTGGCCACTCACCAAAATCAGTTCCTTCTTCTCAGATCTGATGTAAAATTACAGTTCTCTGACTTCTGTGCATTTAGATGTGGGTATTTGACTAAATAATGAGCACTAGAACATGGATGGAAGTGATAATGTCACTTCTATGCCCATGTACTGACTTGAAGATATGCCTTGCACATGGTCCTTCTCCTGAAGAGAGAGGGACCAAGGGTCACATGATGAAAATAACCAGGTTCCTTGAGAGACCATGTAAAGCTAGGAACCAACATTAGACTATAATGTAAATGAGAATAAATAAATATTTATTGCATGAAAGTCATGCTTATATGTTAAAGCAGCTAGTGTTATTTGATTTTCTATATGACCCACAATTTTATAATTTTATCAAATGAGCATTTACCTATATATAATAATGCATAGTACCACTTTATATTTCAAGAATTTGGGAGAACCAAGATGGCAGAGGAGTAAGTGGAGCTACTCCAATCTCCTCCCAATACCTAACTGGAATTACAACTTAATTGGGGAGAAATCATCCAGAATAACCAACAGAACACCAACTGGAGAGAAGCCTTATTACCACAGACAGAACAAAAGAGCCAATTCATCACAATGTGACCTGTAGGAAGTGCAGAGACATGAGAGGGCTGACAGGGCTCCCATGGGCAGCAGCTGAAGGGATGAAGAAACATCTCAGCAGCCAGTTCTACCTGAGAAGGGTGGGATCTAAACCCCCAACTGGGATCCCCAGCCTATAGCAACAAAGCTGAGAGTAAAACAGCACCCAGCTGTGAAGAGCAAAAAGCTGCCAGGTTTAGCTGGCTTGACAGAGAGACTGAATTCTTAAAAGAACCACACATGAAAATACAGTGGCACCCACTTATAGTGGGCTCCAGCAGAGGGAGAGCACAGTGGACTGACTAGATACACTTAGGGAGGGTTTGGGTCAGTGGTTTTAGGGGGAGCAGCTCCTGAGTTCCGTGCTGACCCATCCCCCATACAGCCAGCAGACCACTCTTCTCCAAAGGGTGGTAGCCTGAGAGGAAGCCACAGCCCCACCATAGGAATTAATCCGCCCCACCCAGCAGTGCCTAAACCTGACCTCAGATCACAGGTTGATTGGATTAACAACAAAAGGAGACAGACAGAGACAGTGGGTCTCTGGTAGTCTCCAACTGGCAGGCTGACTAGGCCCAGACTGGGTGAGCTGATGTCACCAAGCACACATCCAGGAAGTAAAAAAAGTGCACCTCTACACCACAGAAGGTCATACCACTAAGACAGTAAGTCAAAGTAGACCAGTCCAAGAAGCAGAAACAAACAAGAGTCACCTAAAATGGGGAGACAAAGAAATAAACCCTCAGCAAATGGAAAGGGGGACTCCCCATGAACAGTGCAAAATGAAATGGAGGCAAGCACACTATCAGACATGGAATTTAAAATAATGATGATAGAGAAGCTCAATGAGCTCAGCGAGTTCAAAGAAAACTACAAACAACTTCAGGGGAACTATGAAGACCTCCGGGGAATTACAAAGAACTCCAGGAAAGCTATAAGGAACTTACTGAGAACTACACCAGCATTAAAAAGGACATAGAAACCATCAATAAGAGCCAGGAAAAAATGAAGGATACCCATTTCTGAATTGAAGAACACAGTAGAAGAAATCAAAAGCAGCCTAGAGAAAGCAGAGGATCAGATCATCAAGCTGGAGGACAATGAAAAAAAAAAAAAAATCCCAGGCAGTGGAACAAGATGAAAAAAAAACTGCAAAAGAATGAAGAGGTTTTAAGAGAGCTGCAGGACAACATGAAACATAATAACATTCATATCATAGGGATACCAGAAGGAGAAGAGGAGCAAGGGATAAAAATCCTTTGTGAAAAAGTAATCATAGAAAACTTCCCTAACTTTAGGAGAGAAAATGTCATGCACACTTAGGAAGCACAGAGGGTCCCAAGGAAGATGAACTCAAACAGGCCCACTTCAAGAAACATCATAATTAAAATGGCAAATTTCAAAGACAAGGAGAGAATCCTAAAAGCAGCAAGAGAGAAACAGGCAATAACATACAAGAGGGCTCAGATAAAGTTATCAGCTGATTTTTCCACAGAAACACAACAAGCCAGAGGGAATGGCAAAAAATACTTCAAGCAATGAAAATCAAAGGCCTGCAACCAAGAATACTCTACCCAGGAAGACTGTCATTCGAAGTCGAAAGTGAAATAAGGAGTTTCCCACACAAAAGAAGGCTAAAAAGATGTATTTCCACCAAACCAGCAGTACAAGAGATGTGAAACGGTCTGTTTGACAAAGATGAAGAAACAGAGAGACAGACAGAAACACAGATACAAAGGTAAATTGAATAAATGCACCAATCAAAAGACATAGGGCAGCTGAATGGATAAGAACCAACTTTAACTTATGAATGCTTTAAAATAATCTTGTTACTATACCCGAAGAACCCTGAAATACCAATTCATAAGAACCTATGTACCTCTATGTTCATAGCAGTGCTATTTACAATAGCCAAGTGCTGGAAACAGCCTAGGTGCCCATCGGTGGATGATTGGATCAAAAAACTTTGGTATATTCACACAATGGAATACTACACAGCAGAAAGAAAGGAGGAACTTGTACCCTTTGCAACAACATGGATGGAACTAGAAAGTATTATGCTTAGTGAAATAAGCCAGTCAATGAAAGACAAATGCCATCTGATCTCACCCATTACAGGACAATAATGAACAAAAACAAGCAAAACAGAACCAGATATATGAATACAATGAATAGACCTTCAATGGGCAGGGGGGAGAGGGGAGGAGGAGACAAAGAAGGGGAGCAGTTTAGTCAAGGAACTGGTATGGAAGAACCATGGACATGGACAAGTAGGATTTACTTTGAAAGTGGGTGGGTGGGGAAGGGGACAGAGGGGAGTAAAAGGGGGGTGGATGTAATACAACAACAATAAAATTAAATTTTAAAAAATTTGAATAATTTGTTAAAAAATAGTACACAGCATTCTACAACTCATTCTTTTCCCCTCACATTATCTCTTTGAGATCTATCCACATTTGTAAATATTCACACTTTAGACATTGTTTAAATCAAACAATGTTAATTATTTGTTTGATTTAAATAAGCTTAGGTCCATGCAAATGTATTAAAATATTTTAATTAATATTTTTAAATGATAATTGTTGGAGTCTCCAAAAATGTAAATTGTTTTCAGTTAGCATATAATTAGCACTAGTCAGCTTGTGATACACATTGGTCAGGTGCCTGTTTTCTGAGTTTTTTTTTTTTTTTTTTTTTTTTTTTTTTTTTTT